>JH430009.1:97269-123860 GCA_000239455.1 Strigamia maritima
ANNAAAAAAAAAAAAAAAAAAAAAAAAACAAATTTTCAATTTCAAAACAAATCAATTCCAATCTCAATCAAAGAAAAACGCTAGAAATGACTGAGCACTTGTTTTGTCCAAATTTCAGGAAGAGATACGACCACCCAAAATAGAGGCTCAAACTTATCAAAAACATGTTTTCCCAGAACTTTAGACTTGTAGACATAAATCAGACCCACTTTCCATTCCACTAAACACTTGATCTCTAACCCTAAATCAAAATCCAATTCCCCCCTCCTCTTTCCCAAAAAAAAAAATGAATTAATAAAAAAATAATTTACTTTTTCATAAAAAAAATTACAAAATTGTTGTCCTTCCCAACTAGAAGTTTAAAAAAATTGAAAATTTCCAAAATGAATATCCCAGTTTGAAATTTGCATTGAACCTCATTTTATATTGCAGAAATGGCACTTTTTGTTCATGTCTGGCTTTAATATTCAATATTAAAACGCTCCCAAAGAATGCTTTAATTTTTACGACTTCATATCATCTGATCGGTTTTTATTAACAAAATTCATCAATAGTTTCTTCAAAAATTGAAAAATCCATGCAGAATCCAAAAAAATTAAAAACCACGGGAAAATGTCATTTCCTGTGCCGTTCAAGACGCATCGAGTGCGGCAGGAAAGAAACAATTTCCCGTACAAATCTCTGACAAGCAATTTTTAATCAATTATTTTTATTTAAAAAAAATTTAATTAATTAAATTATGTAAACTTACATGCTAAGGTAACTTTGACCTGCTGACTTTGTACTTCACCGGCGGAATTCCACGCCACACACCAACACCGATATCCATCCATCCCAAAATATTCTTCGACGTCGGCGCGCGTCACGTCGATGTGCAGTTGCAGTTGTCGAACGCCCGTCATCGGGTCGACGTACTCGTTCTCGCTGTGTTGACGGTTCCATACCCGTTTGTCATTACACCGAAAATATATGCGCAGAGCCAACTCCGCACGGCACTTTAGCGTTGCTGCCTCTTTTTTAATCACATACGAGTCCTCGGGCTCCTCGAGGAACCGAGGTAGGGACATCAAAGGGTCCGGAGTAGCCGATGACGTCACTGAAATGATAATTAAGCAGCGGGTTTTTGGTCGAATGAGTTGGTGAAGGTCAAACAAGGAACCGTAAAAATAAAAAAAAGAAATTGGAAAAAATATTTAAATTTAAAAAATGGTTTTTGAAGGAAAAAAAGTGCGCTAGAGGTCATTTAAAAGTATGAAAAATGTTAAGATGCAGATTTTTTTTTTTTATGGAATTTAAATGAGTTGTTGGATTTTTTAATTTAATGAAACTTTGGGTTTTTTTCTGAAAAATTCAATGAATTTTTAGTTGTTTTTTTACTAGAAATATTTGGTTTTTTTTTACTAAAATTTCAATTAAACAAATGTTTGATGTAGTTTTGGGGTTTTTGATTTAATTTTGGATTTTTTTTTTATGCAATTTTGGAGTTTTTTTATTTTGGGGATATCATGAGAAGTTTGAACTTTCAATGAAAAACTTCGAATGCAATTTGAACTTTTAAAATAATACAATTTTCAAAACAAATTTCAAATTATTTTAATGAAAATATCCAAATAAATTGGAAATCTTTTAGTGATATATGTCTAATTTTTATAGACATTTAAAAAATAAAAAAAATGAATTCATTTTCAAATTGAAAAAATCTGAAATCCTTAAATTACTAAATATTCAAACTTTTTACCAAATTCCAAAAAAAATCAACTCAACTTTAAAAAAAAAAAAAAAAAAAAAAAAAAATTCAAAACCATTTTATCGTTTTTAAAAACAATTTATTTTAATGAAAACAAATGAAGGTCAAACAAAAACCCAACTTACCCCTTCCCCCTCCCCTCCCCCTAAAAACCAAAACCCTTCCACTTAAAAAACTAAATAAAACAACATAAAATAAAATTTGAGGTCATTTAAAACCAAAAAAAAATAGAAGAAATTAAAAAAAATTAAAATTAGTGGTGAACTCAACTGCCCATTTAGTAAAATCACAAAACCATCCAGTTTGAAGGCTGAAAAACGTTACTCGTTGAGAAAAACAGTAGCAAACAATAAAGAAAACAGCAAAAAACAAAACCTTCTCTCAAAAAAAAACTTGACATAACACATGGCAGCCTCCCTTACTCGTCCCACAGGCTCCCAGATGCCCCAAAACGTGTTCAATGTTCAACTTACCATACAATAATCCACTGAGTATCAACAAACGGCAACTGAGACACATGATGATGGCTACCGGGGCTGTCGGGGTTCGATGGTCATTATCCGGGGAAAAATAACACAGATTGGAAACTTTTTGGTCGGAGTTGCGAGCTTCGCCCCTCGCTCGTCGTCCAGGGCCCCACGAGTGCGTCTGCTGTGCTGGAATGCCAACTCGGAGTCGCGCGACCAATCGCCGCGCGCGGAATCTCTACTGTTGCCCTCTGGTGGTAACATTGTGCACCAGAGTTTCCCCACGGCGTCGACCTCATTATGGCGAAAAGTGCGTTTGTTCCCAAGGTCGTCGCGTCCCCAACCACCAATTTGAGTGGTCACCCGGCCAGAATTGCTGGAAAATGGACTGGTCTCAACAAAAACAAGCTCTACTGCTGCCTATTGCACACCCAGTGCTTATTACAGGGGCTGTGGATAGGATGGATGGGGGAAGGAATTTTTCAAGTTTCTTTAATTTTGGTTTTTTTTTTTTTTATTTGAAGTAAGTTGGGGCGATTTTTTGGAATTTTTGGATTTTTTTTTTTGTTGTAGATTTTGGGGATATTGGGTTTTTCATTTTATTTTTTTTTAATGTTGGGAGTATGGATTTTTTTGTGTTGAATTTAGGTTTTGAATGAAATTTTCAGTGAGTTGTGAATTTTTCAATGACATTTATACAGTTGGATTTTTTTAAATGATATTTGGATGTAATTTTTAAGGAATTTTTTAATGTTCTATTTGTCTATTTTTCAAACTAAAAATTGAAATTTTTTAATTTTTACTGAAATTATCTTTTTAATGATATTTTAATAAAAGATTATTATTTTCAATGATATTTTAATGAAAAATTACCATTTTCAATGATATTTCAATGAAAAATTAATGAAAAATTGACACTTTATTGAAATTCTCATAAAAATTGACGCTTTATGGAAATTTTCATAAAAATTTGACATTTTATGGAAATTTTCATAAAAATTTGACATTTTATGGAAATTTTAATAAAAACTTGACATTTTATGGAAATTTCATAAAAATTTGACATTTTATGGAAATTTTCATAAAAATTTGACATTTTATGGAAATTTTAATAAAAATTTGACATTTTATGGAAATTTTAATAAAAATTTGACATTTTTATGGAAATTTTAATAAAAATTTGACATTTAATGGAAATTTAAAAAAAAAATACATAAAAAAAATTGACATTTTTCATGAAATTTCAATAAAAATTGATATTTTTATTGAAATGTCAATGGCAAATTGATATTTTCAATAAAATTTCACTGAAAAATTGACATCAGTGAAATTTCAATCAAAACTATAAATTTTATTCTGTAAATAGCACATTATTATTATATTTTTTTTAAAAAAAACTAGATCCAGTACTATAAAAATGTTGATGAACTCAATTTTATTGATACGGTTACCGTACAGGAAAATGAAAAAAAGAAGCAGAGGAAAATTGAAGTTACAAGAAACGCAAGTGAGCGAGAAATGAAATTCCTAATGATGGGATTACAAGACAATCAAACAAAAAAGCCCAACTCCCTTCCCTCATCCACCCCCACAAAAAAAGTCATTTTTTTGTCGACTCCCCCTTTTCGACCGATCAATTGTCCTGTCGATTGGCTGTTGGTGACAGCTGGCTTCCGCTAAACCTCATTAGCAGGACTCAATTTGATGTAACCGCCTCGTTATAATGAATGCATCTGACCACGCCCTTTATGGACGCGTGCCGCATTCAAGGGGTGAAGTGAATTCGCATGGAAATTTGCCATCTGAGGCCCTGATAATAAAAATAAAAATGACCGCAAATGATTGACATGTGAGCGAGCAACAGGCCAAAAAGTTGCAAAAAGTTTCGAAAGTCAAAATGGAAATTTTATTGCGATTTTATTCAAAATTTTAATTTTTTAATAAAATTTTAATGAGAATATTTTTACTTGATTTTTTTGTGAAAATTTTATTTTATGGTAAAATACCATCAAAAACAATTTGAAAAGTTAAAGGGTTTATGACATTAGATATTTTATAGCTGAATAATTTACGCCATCCGTTAAAATGGTTTAAATAATTTTTATTTATTTTTTAAAGTTTTCGGAACACGTTTAAAAATATTATTTTGTATCCCGAACAGCTTATTTGAGCTTGGTGAGGGACATATTGTTTCTGACGTTATGCTTAGTTCACACTGAACATGACGTAACTTAACGTAACTTACAAAAATTGTACGTAGCTTAAGGAAGGAAAGTAACATTTGATTTTATTCACTCTGTTTAAATGTAAATCGACCAATCACGCAATTTCTCTTTTTATCCCGTTTGTAATAAGACATTGGTTGCCATAATTTCTTACTTCTTACTTCAAAATCGATTTTGAAGTAAGAAGTAACGTAACTTAAGAAAATACAGCAACCAATGTCTCATTAAAAACTAGATGAAATGAGAAATTACGTAAAATTGTTGTAAGTTTGTTACGTTACTTCATGTTCAGTGTGAACTAAGCAGTTGGTATTCCCCATGTAGGGTTTACGGTAACAATCGCGCAAATTCTCAATTCTTAATTCTCACTTTTTCATATTGTTGTCTGCTCGTTTTCACAACTTCCAAAAAAATCTCTGAAAAATTATTTAAGGGTTTTAAACGATGCTTGATTCAATAGACCAATAAAAAAAATGTGATGTCGTAAACTCTTTAAATAAATTTCATTATAATTTTTTTGATGAAATATTTTAATAAAAACTAAAGTTTTCAAAACTTCTACTGAGATTCCAATTTAGAGTTGTACATTTTATTCAAAATTTCCCCTTAAGAACAACTAAATATCCACGCTTTCATTAAAGACTTCTCTAAACATCAACTTTTCATGAAAATTCAAATATAAAATTTATTCAAAATTTCTCTCCAAAGTAAAAAAAAATTTACAAATTCACAAAAATTAAATTTACAAATTTACAAATTCACAATAATTAAATTAAAAAATTTACAAATTTACAAAAATTAAATTAAAAAATTTGAAATTTCACAAAACTCAAAATCCACTCAAACTATAAAATTTATTCACTCCAAAACATTGAAAGGTAAAAAAAAATTACATATTCACAAATAAAAAAATTTAAAAAAAATTACATATTCACAAATAAAAAAATTAAAAAAAAACAATTAACATTTTAAAACTTCACAATATCCTCCAAAAACAAAAATCCACCTAAAATTAAAAAAGTTTAAACACCAACAACACACTTCACCAAAAACTCAAAAACCAACTTCAATTAACACTCAAGCAACAGGTTAAACCTTAAAAAAAAACCCAAAAACCCTCCTGAATAAAAAAAAACTGTCAACAAAACATTTTCCAAGTGCACAAAATTAAACTCAAGTGCACTTTAGGGAAGGTAGGGAAAGATAGAGGGATAAGGGGGATAGGGGCTAGTTCCTTACCCTCCACTTAAAATCCCACCACATTCCCCCACTGCCCTCGGAGTTGAACATGGTCTGTTATTTTAGGTAATTAGGCCCCACCATTTTTTTCTTTGGCCGTAGGGGGACTCTTCAATCCCTCATTTGAAGAAATATAAATTCTTTTCGGTGTTGTGAAGCTGGAAAATGTCAGTGGCGCAGTCGCGCAGGCGCATGTTTTGGTGCTGGTTTCAATCATATGGACCCCGTCTCGATGTTGACTCGGGTCGGGGACAAAAAGGGGATCGGGCGTAGAGGTGGGGGCGTTATTTCTGGTGGTCATAAATCATGACTCACATGTGTTACTCTTTCTCCGATGCACTTAACTTAGTTTGAAACACTTGAGAGGAACACCCATCACTAACAACAAATTTTTTGGTTGGATTTTAAAATTTTTATAATTTTACAATTTGAATGGGGGGGGGGGACTTAAGGGGGAGTTTGGATAGTGGGGTTGTGGGAGCTGCTCGTGTGGTGAGATAATCCATCTGGAAAATCATGTTGGATTTGAGTTTGTGAATTTTGTTTGATTTAAAATGCAAAAATGTCGGAATAATTTTGGATGAATGTTGTTTTATGTATGTCAGATAATTAAGTTTGAAATATTATGTTGGTGATTTTTTTTTTTTTTTAAAGGGGAGTTTTAGAAAGTTTTATAATAGTTTATGATCACTGTTGTTGATGTTTGTTACTGTTTTCGATTGATTTTGTACTGTGTTTGATCGATTTTGAAGCAATTTATCAATTTTGTAGGGATTTATTGAATTTTTAATTAATTTTGTAGCAATTTGTCGATTTTTTGAATAATTTTGTAGCAATTTAGAGATTTTCTGATTAATTTTGTAGCAATTTAGAGATTTTTTGATCAATTTTCTAGAAACTTATTGATTTTTTGGTCAATTTTGTAGAAATTTATCGATTTTATGATCGATTTCTTAGATATTTAGCCATTTAATGATCGATTTCATAGAAATTTATGATCGATTTTTTATTTATCATATTGTTTGGTCAATTTTACTACAATTACATAAATTTATATAAATTCATTTACCATAGCTATTTTTTGATCGATTTTTATATTAATTTTTTTCAAATTTTTTCCAAACTAATTTTACTTGAAAAATAAATTACATCCATAATTTATGATTAAAAAACAAAAAATTACATTTCCATTTTATCAAACCGGAAACATATACATTTATACCCCTATTTACATAAACCAGTTTCCAAAAAATCCGATTAAATAATCCTTACGACAAAATAAATCCTAATCTCATTTTCCCACGCCTCCCCCTCCCCCCAAAAAAAAAAAAATAAAATAAATATATATATATATATATATATATATATATATATACCACCTCAGTCCCACCTCCTTACCCCCAACCAAGTAAACCAACCAAACAACATCTACAACATCCACAAAAGCACAAAAAACACATTGGCCGGGCCGCACGACACACGACACCACGAAACCTCAACAGAATCCGAACAGAAAGAGAAAAATGGCACAAAGAGCTCTTTTGATCCCTTAACACCCGCATCAGGTAGCATAAATACCTGAAGATGAAAACTCAGACGTCATCCGAAACCCTCTTGTAGCCAAGGGCTAAATTTATCAACGCCTCCATACCCCCGCCTGTCATTTTCAATGGGCTCGTCTGTAGGGAGGGAGAACCAGTTCCAGTTCCCTCGGTTCCCTCAGTTCCCTCTCTTTTCCTGCCATCGGGGTCGCGCAATTGGGGTGGGGGGTTATGCGGGGTGCACCGAGTAACTCGAGAGCACAAGTTGCGCTCAAAGTAAAGTGGACAACACCTGTGACAGGTGTTGAATGCGCAAAATGTTGGCACAAAGTTGCGTTTACTGTCGGACAACGAGTTGGTTTCGCCCTCGCAATTTGCTCCGTAATTGAAGTGTTGTCACTGGTTCGTAATTTATGGCATCGTTTTGTTGCGGTGCATGCCGGGTTGAGAGAGAGGAAGAGTGGAAGAGGCAAAGATGGCTTTTGCTCCGTGATTGGATAATGAAGATATTTGTTTGCCCGAGTGAGTTGCCAACTGATCAAAGCAGTCGAATAACGGCTAATGGCATTAGGGAAAGTTCCTTGAGCATGCAGAGTGTTTTTTTGGTGTGATTCTGTGTGTGACTGTGCAAATGTGGTGGTTTCTTAGATGAGTAATTTGCATTGGTAGTTTTTCCTATTTTCCTAATTTTTCAATGTTTTTTAGGTTTTGGGGATTTTTTTAGGACTTTATTTTGATTTTGGTGGCTTATATTTGTGGCTTATTTATCAAAAATTAACTATTTGATGTTTAGCATAATTCCCTTGAAATGGAGCTACTGATGCTAACAGTGGTTGTTTACTTGTTTTAAGTCGCTTTGTCGGTTTTTGTATCCAACAAAAAGTGCAAAAATCTAAAACATTGAACGCACTAATTTGTGCGAGGGTAAATTCCCCTGTCACTAGTCATTTTGAACCGGGTATTCTGCCTTGTCATTCTCGGTACTTTAATTTGTAGGGAGGCAATGGGAAAAAAATAAAACCTGTTTTGTATTTCCTATTTTTCAACAGTGTCCAGACACTCCAGACCCGTTGAGTCTATTCCAGACATATTTTTTAAAAAAAATTAAATTGTATATACCATTATTTTCATATGCAAAAAAAGAAAATTGTATTTATAGTACGTATTTTTGTCACACCGTGACACTTTCCTTAGTTCTAATAAAAGCCACGGTTAATTGCAGTGGCGCTGACCTTACAGCACTTATGAACCCATCAAAATCTATTCTGGATGGGAGTTTATATATGTAGGTCTTGCAACAGAGTACACTAATGTAAAATTTATGAGATATACACAGACCAATATCTTGGAAACAAACAAAAACAAAATTTAAATAATAAAAATATTTAAATATAATGTAATTATTTTTTTTTATTAGAACATCTGACTTAAAGGGTATATGACATCAGATATTTAATGGCTTAAACGATTTTTATTTATTTTTTAAAGTTTCCAAAACAGGCTTAAAAAAATTATTTTGTATTTCGAACAGCTTATTTGAGCTTGGTGAGGGACATTGTTGGGCGCTGCTGTGCAGGGCGCTGTTTCTGGCAACACGGTTGGTATTCCCCATGTTAAATACAGAGGGTTTACGTCACAACTGGTAACAATCAAGCAAATTCTCGTTTTGATCTCGCTTTTATCTCTCACTTTTTCATATTGTCGTCTGCTTGTTTTTACAACTTCAACGTTGGGTTTTAATCCGAAAATATTTTTCAAAAAAATCTCTGAAAAATTATTTAAGGGTTTTAAATGATGCTTGATTCAATGGACCAATAAAAAATGTGACGTTATAAAACCCTTTAATACATTAAACCACATTTCTAAAATTAATATAAAACATTCTATACAAACCGGATCCATCAACCCCAAACTCCAAAAAGCATATAAAAAAAAATGATTAAAGCAAGTATTAATCATAATACAATGGCAACAGACAAACTTGATGTTTTTCAAGTGTTTTGGTCATTTGCAAGAGATGTGAGTCATCAGCCCTTTGAATACCAAAACAGAGAAAGCGAGCTAGAGAGAGAGAAAGAGAGAGAGAGAGAGACATGAGTCATGAGTCATTAATAGTGGGGGTGATTTTGATAGCTGGAAGAGCTAAATGCCGATGCACCAGCACCCCCTTGACTGATGTTGGGGAATGTCCCGTTGAAATGTCAGCGGGGGAGTTTAATGGACCATGTCCAATGCAACTGACATTCAAACGCCACCCGGGATGCTTCTCTGCAGATTCCCATGCAGCAAAGCCGAACAAAGCAGAGAAAATTCCTCACAATGCGCACAGTTTATTGAAAAAAAGAGAAAAATTCCAATCCGAATCTCGATTCCTCGACCCCCGCGCCCTCCCGCCCCTCCCATGCCCTCCTGAGCATCCACTACGTCTCAAATGAGTGGATGAATGGATTTATAAATAAAATTTTTGGCGAAATGAGCGAAAAATCGAGAAAATGTCGCCATTTTATGTGATGTTTTTGTGTTCTTTTTGGTTTGGGAGCAAAATCGCATCATGGGATGTGTGACCTAGTTTCCCAATGGAGGAGACGCATCTCCATGAGGATAGGAAGGAAGGGGGACGATGTTGATACGATGGTGATCCATCATCCCCTTTTCTCCCTTCTACTTGTTTATCGTCTTCTCCGCAGAATCGTCATCTGACTGACGAACGGTCCTTTTCTTATTTAGTAGGGCGGGTGATGGAGTAAAATGGGGTTTATAATGTTGACAGCGACAACTGGTGATGAATTTTTTTTTTTTGGAAAATGGAAATTTATAATGGCCATAATGTTGAAAACATGGCTTTCAAGCTTGATTACACGGACATAAGTCTTTTGTCATTTTCAATGCAAATTTTGGATGGTGGATATGACAAATGGGCTGTAATATACAAATTCGATAACATGACTTTTTAATTACTTTAGCGTTAACCTTTTGTGAGGGTTTTGTGGGTTATTAGGGGTTTTAAAGTTGTGGAAAGTAGAAATTTTTTTTTATGGGATAGTTAAAGTTTTAAAGGTTTCTTTATTGAAAGCGCTTTTAAAATGATTATAGGAAATTTATTTCTATGGAAAAACTCAATACGAACGACGCGGTTTCCTTTTATATTACATTTACTGTATTCAATAGAAATAATAGAAAAAATCTAAGAGAAAAAAATTGACAGAAATAAAAAATTTCACGCGAGAAAAATTGAAAATTTCGTTCAGAAAAACATGCAAAAAATTGATACAATTTTTAAAAAATTGATAAAAAAAATTGAAAGTTTCATGCACAAAAGTGATAAAATTCGTGAAAAAAAATTGGAAATTTCAGTGAAATATTAAGAAAAAATTGGATATTTCAGTGAAATATTAAGAAAAAATTGGAAATTTCAGTGAAATATTAAGAAAAATGGGAAATTTCAATATAATACTTTAGAAAAAGTAATATTTGAATAAATACAACTTTTTACGTTTAAAAATTGATTGCACAGACACAAAAACCAAAATGGCGTCATTTATTGGCAAAACTAGCAACAAAGTGGAATCTTCTGTTACCAGAGGGAAACACAACTTGTTTGGAAACTGGGATTAAATAATGAATCCCCACTTTAAGTGAGTAGGAAAAGGGACGATTCTCTCAACCATCACCATGGCAACCTTGATTGACACGATCCAGAGCCCGTAATTGATCGTTTTGTCTCCACCCCTCATCAAGTCCATCAAAGAGTTGCATCGGGGGATCAAATTCAAAATGGTTTTGATGTTTTCTTCTCCAAACTGTCCCCTTCATGCATGCTTCCATGAATCTTAATTGATTTCTAATGATGTAATGCGGTCTCCCACCACGTCGTCATAGCAACCAGTTTTAACGACAAGTTTTTCTCTTTTATTTCCATCAGAAATACAAAATTTAACATTTTCTTTTCTTTTCTTTTCTTTTTTTTTTTTATTTCTTGCAACAAGAATTGCTCATTTCATACTCATACAATATGAAGAGGTCTGGGCGCAGTTTTCAATATTGATGTTCCTTGTGCCCGAATTCGCGTTGTGACAAGTGAGAGAATTAACTCCTCCACCTGAGATTGGTGTCGTGCCATTTATTATTGAAGTAGGCGACTCGCTGGCGGCGGACTGTGGGGTCCCAGAAGAAAATCTTTCATTTTTTTATCGAGTTATTTCTCTCTTGTGCTAGACGAATGCAAGTACCAATTATGGGATGCTTCAATCACTCTCCACTTGTTTGGATTCATCAATTCGCATTGTACAAATCCATAGAGATACAAAATTTAGGAGGTGCAACTGAAATTGCCAGTTTTATTAGAAAGTTTTTTTTCTAAATTTTTTTTTGGGGGGGGGGTTTTGGAAATAAGAAATTAGAAATTAGAAATTAATGGTAATAATAAAAAATAAAAAAAGAAGAAGAGAGATGTGGTTATTAATTTAATTTACATTTTAAGATGAAAGTGTTCATCACTTTTTTAATTTCTTTATGTAAATTGTTGAGATTAAGTTTGGAAATAGAAATTGGAGTTGGTCATAACTAATTATATTTTTTTGTAAAGTTTATAAAAGTTGATCAAAGTGGTTTTCTCAGAATCTTCTTTTTGTGACAGGATTTCCTTATTATTTTTTTTACTTTGGTCAATTAACTGCTGCTTTAATTATCTAGAAATGTCCAATTTCCTGATGAGTTAGATGTGTTTCATTGGTTTCTTTTATTTTATTTTGATGCACTTTGAAAGCACTAGAGAATAGTCCAAACATATGTCAGATGAGTTGATTTTAAATAAATCATTAGGGCAATTGTTTATTATTGATTAATCTTATCGAGGGAAGATGGCATAGGAAGAATGTAAACAACAGACTGCACTTGTCATACAAGTAGATAAGCTAATGGTAGTACATTGTATACAATAGTCAATAGATGGCAGCTGTGATTTATTTGAGCTTTACTCCCACTATAAAAAAAAATATTCTGAATTCTGATAGTGCATTGTTAGTGTAAGTACTACACAGTATATATTTTGCGTGATTCAATGTCAATTCGGCGAGGACAATTGGACCAAGACAATTAGGCGAAGACAATTAGGCGAGGCCAATCGGGCGAATAGGTCAACAATTTAGCGAATGTAAATTGGGCGAATGGGTCAATTGGCGATTTTTATGAGTATCTATTGGTATCTATTGCATAGAAGCATAACTTTCCTGCCTTGCACCAGCCAGCGGTTTTGTATAAAACAAGTGGCGCCATCTGGAATCATAAAAGGATGATAAAAATATAATTCAACCCAATTTCCTTTATTTTTCTAATTGGATTTTTAGTTTTTAAACCCAATGTTTGTTTCTTTCTTCACAAATGATAATATTATTACATCTAAGTAGCAATTTCCGGCTTTTTTTAATTTTCATAATTTATAATCAACAAGATAACATCGCATTAACATCAGTATTGATAGTTGCCCTTGGCAACTATACTAGGATATTAAATAAAAATTCTATTTTTCTTAATTATATTTCCATACAAAAACACTCATTACGCAATCTTGGAAATCCCTATATTGACAGCTCATGATTACCTCATCCAGCAATATCCTGGACAACAAACAAACAGAACCGGTTTCCGAACAACTATTATAAACAGCGCACATTTAGCCACACAACGATGGAGTGGAAAAATCACCCATTTATCGTGCTCCTTTGTTTCCTGACCATCACACCACAGATCATTCATTCGAAACTCAATTGTTCTCAAGTATTATGCAAATATCATTCAAACATTGACTGCACATCGATGGACGTGTGTGAATGCGACGCCACCAACTTGCAAGCCCTGTGTCCATCGTTTAGCTCGAAGGAAATAACAATACACTTTGACAAATATTCAAATTCGTTCGGTTTCAATGGTTTTCAGACAGAGGTCAGTCTGCCGGCTGCGATGCAATTATGGATGGCTTTTCTAGCCAATGAGGAAATGATGAATTTGACCAAGTTGAGTGTCAACAGTTTCTGTACTTTGCTGGATGTTGGCTTTGAATCTAGTAAACAATGTTCAGTTGTTGATTCCAGATTACGAGTCCTCGATGTAAATGAATTGCCAGTTTTGAACTTACTCGTTGAATTGATGTTCAGTTTCGACTGTTTGGAGAACGTGAGTGGCGATTTTGACCAAAAATTTCCAAATTTGACACGAGTCGACTTGAGTAACAACTTTTTAAGTGAAATACCACGTGGTTTGCAGGGAAGCATTAAACTGCAGAAACTGGACATAAGTAGAAATATAATTCGCAAAATCACTCGAAATAATTTCCAATATCTCACAACATTGACCGCACTCCAACTCTTCTCCAACTGCATCGAAACTCTCCCAATAGACGTATTATACGACTTAACCAATTTGGAAAGTTTTGGATTACCCAATAATCAAATATCAGAACTGCCACTCACATTTCTTGCATACAACAAACTTCTTACAGAATTCGACGTGAGTAATAACCGACTGACCGGATTACCGGATGATTTGTTCAGGAATAACCAACGCCTGAAATCAATTGCCCTCAACAATAACCAACTGGAATTTCTACCGGAAACATTGTTAGATGGTCTAACTCAACTCGAAAATCTCGATCTTTTCGACAACAATCTCGTGGACCTTCCACCCAAACTTTTCTACTCGAGTTACAATGTTAAAATTGTCAATTTGTACAGAAATAAATTTACGGAAATTCCTCTCATGAGACAATCGTTCTTTGCTGTTGGTGGACCATTCAGTATCGACCTTTCATCTAACAATATATCGGTGTTGCATGTTCCCATCACCAAAAGAATACCAAAAGCCCTAATGTTGACACTGTCCAATAATTGTGTGCAATATATTGACTATGATGATCAATGGAAAAGTGCATCGGATGATTTAATCAAAGTATTCAATTGTCAACGTTGTTGTTTAAAGGACATTCGGCCTCACATGTTTGATGGTTTTAGAGACATTTTGGATGTCTCTTCTAATGAGATCAGAAATATAACTGCACAAACACTCGAAGCCGTGAAACGATTTGAGAATGTCGATTTTGGTTATAACGAAATAACTAGTGTTAATATGAGTGACTTTCATTCTGTTTTTCCGTTTGAACAGGACGGTTATGGAAGAAAGTTCATTTTGACTGGAAATCCAATAATTTGTGATTGCAATGCAGTCGGATTGGTTAAATTTATTAAGTACAATAACAATAGAGAAAAATTCCAGTTTGTTTTTGAAATTGGAACAACCAAGTGTTCAGCACCGAGCACGATGAAAAACCAATTGGTCAATCAGTTGGCTGAAGAAAATTTGCTTTGTGTTTACTTGGAAGAGTGTCCAAGTGGTTGCTACTGTAAAGCAAAAACTCCTCAAAATTCTTCCAATGTCATAATTGATTGCAGTTTTTTGAATTTAACCACTTTTCCAGTATTTGACCATGGTTCTGCCAATCTTTACATTGTACTACAACATAATAGAATCACAACACTGCCATCTAAAGATAATTGTATTTGGAAAAGAATTTTTTATTTGGATCTCTCCTACAACCAGATGAATTCATTGGCCAATCTCACTCGAACGGCCACAAACCTACAAGTAATACGCCTTGACCACAATCTCTTGGATGAATATCAACCGATCATTAGTGAAATGGTAATGCACAATCGAACTGTAACACTATCTGGAAATCCGTGGATTTGCAACTGTGGAATAGTGCAAATGAAGAATTTGATCTTCAAGGATCATTATGTCAAAGACAGAGACAACATGTCTTGTGTGTCACCAAATGATGGTACAATCCACATGTTCTATAATATTGACCATTTCTGTCCAACTGATGATGACTCTTCCAATCACTTTCTCATTGTTACCATTCTTGTGCCAGTTTTTGCTATTGTTTTGATAGCTGTTAGTGTTTGTGTCATTTTTTTCTTCCGTTTTAAGCCTGAGATTTTGTATTTTTTATTTTCCAAAGGGATTTGTCTGAAGTTTGTGACCGAAGAGGAAATTGATGCTGATAAGGAGTTTGATGCTTTTGTTTCGTATAGTGGCGAGGATAGTGATTGGGTGAAGGAGTTTCTCGTTGCTGGTCTTGAGTCTGGTTATCCTAAGTATACGTTGTGTCTTCATGGTCGGGATTGGATCGGGGGTGTTTTAATCACCGATCAGATCATTAAATCCGTGCATTTGAGTCGGAGAACTATTATTGTTTTGACGAATAATTTTTTGGCGAGTAATTGGAGTCGTTTTGAGTTTGATATTGCGTATCAGCAAGCTATGAATGATCAAGTGCGGCGATTGATTGTGGTGATACCGGATCAAGTTCCGGATTTGTCGACAACGGATAAGGAGTTTAGTACTTTTATATCGTTGACTACGTATCTTGAAGCCAGTAAGCCGTATTTTTGGAGAAAGCTGAGAAGTTCAATGCCCAGAACACATAATCTCATTGAAAATAAAGTGTCTGATGCAGTGCTCGAATTGGAAAATGTTAACAAAGATAAAGAGAATGCTAATGTTTAAAAAATAACTAAATTTTCGACAAGTGCGATTTCGTCATTTTTAAGTTGAACAATTTGAAGAGCCGACTATTTTAGTACAATATACACTACCACCTAGTTATAACGAATTCTCTTATCCGAAAATCCCCAATGGTGGATTTTACTTGTTAAACTGGTCGCTTATAGCGAAAACCCTGTGAACAGTTTTTCTGATTGTTTTTGGTTCGTTACAACATATAACGAAATTGGACTGTATATTCAATTTTTTTCGTTTTTTGTTCGTTTTTGGCTTTTTATCCCTCGCTATTGAATATTTTTTCGAGTATTGGCTATGATGCTTAAAACATTAATGTGTGTATGTATTATTATTGTGCACCTTAAATAATCTATTGTTTGTGTAATTAAAGTATTGTATTGATGTTCCATAATTGACCATAATTTATTGAAAAATGGTCGTTTAATAAATTAAATAAAGAATAGCACTTTTTAAAAAACATTATAACAACCCGGCTACTGAAGGCTGGTATCTTGCGTTGGAAAGACGCGTAATCGTATAGGAGCCCTGATCGAGTATGGCTGGCCCTGAACCGTGCCTCGGACAACGGTGGAGTCTGGGCATGCCATGCTCTGATTTTTAATTTCAGGCTGAATTTGGTCATAAATAAAAGGGTTGCCGCAATAAAACCTACCAGGCCACAAGCCTAAGGGGCTGATGGCCGGAGTTAGGCCCAAAAGTAAACCAAGATGGCTGACTCACAATTGGACTAGATGACCTTGGTCAGACAAAACTTTATAACTCACAAATGTGTAATGAGGAACTATAAGGAGTCAGTTGTTTTTCAATTCCTGACCTGGCTAGGGAGCATGAATGCCAAAACCATAAAAAATGCATAAGAAAGAGCAAACTAGACTAATTAGACAAGATGCAAGAACACTCAAAACAAGATAACATTCACAGAAGGTTGAAAGGTGGACAAACCACACCTCTGATGTGTGAGGTGTGAGGTCTGAAGTTGTTGTGCCCCAAAAAGAGTTAGAGAACTCAAGAATAATAATTAATAATGAAAATTTTTAAAATGCTAATTGTTGCTAATAGAATTTGCTGTGTTTTAATTCGAGTTGATGTTGATTATTGATAAGTTTAAGTTTTTTAAATTTTGGTTTCTCAAATGAAGATGAAATGGACAAGTGTAGCGTTTGGCTGTTGTAGAATTACCCAAAAGAATCCTGAATCAATCGGTCAATTGGTTTCTTGAAATCAAAAATTTTTCATCCAATATGACGATGATAGGTTTCACTATCATCGTCATATTGGAAGAAAAATTTTTGAGTTAATTGAAAACGCGAAAGTTGCTCAATGTGTAAAGTTTTGGTTCGAGAAAAATGAAATGGAAATTGAACTTTTATAAATGAAATGTGTGTGTCGAATAGGTGAAAGATGTTATCGATGTATTTTTTTTACAATTGTTCGTGATAACCGATATGATGAAAACTTCGGTGCAATTATAATTGGGATTTTATTAAACTTGTTGCTCGAATATTTATTACAACAGACGATGAAATGGTCATTTTTAAGGGAAACTATTCTTGATCTGCTTACTTAATTTGCACTGATTTATAACATTTTTACTCAATAGACAGATTTTTGGCATATATAGTTTATTATAGTGAATTTGACAATGAGTTGTTGACATGGTTCTGTTTAACTCCGGTTGAATTTGTTATTATGTATAAACGTCTCAACATGTGGAAATATCAATTAAATATGCAAGTTAATTCCGAGAAGATCGAGACAAGTTATTCACAGACAACGCGAGCGTTTGATGGGTAATTAATATTTAGAGAAAATAGAAGTGGAATTCTGCACAGGTATCTAATACAAACACTGTTAGGTGTAAAATAATTGAGCGATTAGATAAATTACTATCTGACATGGATTGGATTCATTTTGGTGTAAAAAAAAAATAGCACAAGAGAAATTTGCAGTTTTATATCTGAAAAACTTGTTATCCGAAGATAAGATTTTATTTTGTTATTTTTTTATCCAGCAATTGACGTGATGCAATCATATACTTGATCAAATCAAAGACCATTTATCGTTTATGGAGTAATTCTAAGTAAGTTACTGCTTACTGTTATTTATACGTATATTTTTCTCTGATATGAAAAAAGTAATTGTAAGATAAATTTCAGTAGATTTTGATTGGCATATAAAACAAGACACTTTTTCCCGCTACAAGTAATTAGAAAAATCGTACGGGGGAGGAATAGCACAACAATGGCTACTTCTCCCTCAAGTCATTAAACGTTTAAGCTGAATGATTTTCTATTTTTTAGGATGAGTGCTTTAAAATTTCCACTTATTCAAGTAACATCTCAAAGTGATGATGAACATTCCGATGATGAATCAAGTTTGAACTTATCGTTTGATTTAGATGATGAAGAGTTTCAACAGGTATTTACAGTCACTTTGTGCATTAAAAAAATTTTAATGAAATTCCTTAAATATTACGGAATACTTGAAAAAAAAACTTTTTTGGCAGTAAATTTTGTGACAACTAAGTTTCTATTGTTGTGGCATTATACACTACAATTGAAATTTTTTTCTAATTATTATGGTTTTTGAGATATTTAGTCACGACCTCGATGGGACGTCCCAAGATTATTGTGACCAGAAAAAAGGTCCTATCACAAGTAATAACTATCATTTTCTTGGTGTTTTAGAAAATAAATGATGCGGTCATCTTACATGAATCGACCACTCTGTATAATTTTTCCAATTTTAAAATGTGAAAAATCAAGGATGTACATATAAGTAGACCTTAAGAAATTTGTTTATTTTTTATGTAGAGTGCTGGCAATGCTCCTTTCGAAATAAATTCGGATTTTCGGCATACTGATTTGCAAGCTCAGTTGATGACAGTGGTTCTGGAAAATGAGAAATTAAGTTAGCTAAATTAAAAATTATAATTATTAAATGTTTACACGTTACATTTAAATAGCTTTAGAACTGGAACAGACGAAACATGAGGAAGTGAAGGGTTTATCAGATAAATTACGAGCAGAACAGGACAAAAGACGAGTGTTAGAAGAGCAATTACTTGCCAAGATAGCGTAAGTAAGCTTAAGCTCATGGAAACTTCTCTATCTTAATAAAAACTAATTTTTTATTTTCTAAAAATAAGTTTCTATACTTAAATTTTGTGGTTTTTGAGATAACATGGACATGACCTTGATGAGATGTTCCAATGTCAAAATTTGAGACACCATTGGATTACCCCACCCAACTTCCCAACTTCCCTACTTATCTTCATCAATTTTTATGTATCCTTAGTATTTTCAGAAATATTTTGAAGAAGCACAGATATTTTTTTTTACTATTCTGTACATACTACAGACACACATTTAATTATCGTTTTTGCTCTTATAGTGTACAACGACGACGTCAAAAATTTGCAAACCTCCGAAGTGATAATTTGTACAAAAGTAATTCAATGGGGAATTTAGCTGATCCAGAAGTAGACACTGCTAGCATTTCTGTTGTAAGATACGACTCGGATCCGGAAATCACACAACAAGATCCATCAATGAACCCAGATTTGCAAAGAAGCAGTTTGGGTATAAACAATCAATTTTTATTATTCATTAAGTCTTTAATTGAAATCTTGAATATATTTTAAATTAAATTCAAATTTTTCTCTTGGCAGTTTCCCACAGAAGTCCTTTCTCTGTTAAATTGAAGATTTGGCTTTCCAACATGTATGATGAATTGATAGATGATCTTTCAGAAGTTAAAACTGAAATAGGAGTTACTAAGATTGAACTAGAGCAACTTAGTCCCTCCAAGTACATTTTATTTTAAATAATTTGACTTACAAATCTAAGTAAAAATATATTTTTTGGTTATAGATTAAAGAAAAATTTAGTTCGGCTTGGTAAGTAGGATGTCCAGATTTTCTTGATCAGTTGTGTTTTACTGTACAAACTTTTCTACATGCAAATAGGACATTTCTTGGATTTGATTGAAGAATTTCGTCATTTACTTGGCTCAATTACAAGATGGGAAAATCCTGCTGCTTCATTCATGACTTTTACTGTAAGTTGGCTTATAAAAATGCACTAATACAGTAATAATAATAATTAAAATTAAATTTTAGGTTTACATGGTTATTATTTATAAAGACTGGTTTTTGTCTACAATATTTTTAAGTATTATTGCTGTTTTTCTTTTTACATATCTTCGGCATAAGTAAGTAACATTAAAAAAATAACTACTTTATAGGGATTTAATGTCCTTTGATACCAAAATGCAAAACTCATTTTTCAGTCACATGATGTTAGGAAGTGAGCACTTTTTTTAAATACCCTATAAACGTAATAAATTACCACTTGTATTCATTAACTCAATAGGAAGTTAGTATATTTTGGGGAAAACAATTCTCAAAAATTTTAAAAAATTGACTGACTTGAATGCAATTCTCAAATGAAAGATTACACATGTATTTGGAAATTGTTTTCCCAGACAAATGCTTACTCTATAATATCATGAGACTGAAAATTTAGTATGTTTTGGGACACAAATAAATTGCATTTTCGTACCAAACAACTAAATCCTAATAATGTTTCTAAATTTATTATTTTAGAGGATGGGTTTTCGGAAATGAAGGAGAATACATCATGTACTCTTCTACCTCAGTAAGCTTAAATT
Source organism: Strigamia maritima (assembly GCA_000239455.1). Classification (NCBI taxonomy): domain Eukaryota; kingdom Metazoa; phylum Arthropoda; class Chilopoda; order Geophilomorpha; family Linotaeniidae; genus Strigamia; species Strigamia maritima. The sequence goes on from JH430009.1 coordinate 117,737, forward strand.
ATTGTCGGAGATTTATAAGCAGAAATAATGATTTGAAATAATGAAATTGATTGCTATATTTATATTAGGAAATTGAAAAAAATTTGAGCATAAGAGAACAAATTTCCGTTATTACTAATGTCAATAGAAGATCACAGGTACCATACAATATTTGAAAAATAATTTGGAAAAGCTTTATACTTTACTTATTCTGTTTTTGTTGATTATTTATTGTGAAACATCTTTTTCTTTGTTTTAGAATCATGCTGGTATGGCTGCAGACGCCCTAGAAAAAATAAGAAAGTATGTTTGCATACAATTAAATGTAATGTTGGTATTTTCTTGTAATATTCTTTTTTAATCTCACAGTGTTCTTCTTTGGAGGGAACCAGAATTGACCAAACCTGTTGTTATTTTTTTAGTATGGCATTTGTTTTTTCTATTTTGTTTCCCTTTTTTTTCTTAGTGAGAATGGCAGGTACAATTATCAGGTATCATACCACAAGAAAGAGGGCGATTGTTGCTGTAGTGGTTTGTGCAGGAATGAGCTCATCCCTCAGGGAAATGAGTGCGCGAACTACTAGGACAACAATCGCCCGATCACGAGTGGTATTCGATATGAGAATTTTTAAAATCAATAAATTTGAACAATAGGAGCGATTTTAACAATGGTCAATGTGATAGTACACCAATATGTTATACTACTATATCAGTGTAATCAGCTTCTCATTGGTCGAAAATTGAACAAGGAAACCATTGTTTGATTTTAAAAATTATCACATTGATGCATGAATGAATGTTTTCCTAATTCAATTGATTTTTTAAAATATATTTTAACAGGTCTCGGAATCGGCATACATGTATTCATTATTCAGTATGTTTTTTCTCGCTTTCCACGTTTCAATAAAAAATACAACAAAGTTGACGAATTTATTTCACAATTAAAAAATGATGCTGAGTACGAATTGGAGATTAAAAAAATCAAAAAGGATATGAAAAAAACACCAAAAAAAGTTAGTCAAGTACACTTACTTACTGATTGATTTTTTGTAAAATAAATTTTATTATTTCTAGGCCTACAGTCTTTCAGCCACACAAAGCATTTCTACTTTGACTCTGACTTCAGATGATGTTGATTCTTCATCTTTAAAGCCTCTTGAAACTCCTGAAATTATTACTCCAGCATCATTTCATGATACTTTTCGATTACCTATATCTGAAACACCTGTGTCCCGTAAATTTGTGGTAGTTGGTAATTGTATACCCACTCTTTAAGTTTAATTAATATTTTTAGCGTGGAAAAACGGTAGAAGATGCATTTTAGTAGGTAAAGAAAAATATTTTGCAGTTGGTTTTAAAATTGGAAGAATGTATTTAACTAACAAGTGAGTATTTCATATGTTTCTATATTTATTTCTAGAGATTAATGGGAAAATGATTATTGTTTCAGTTATTTGTGCTTTGAAAGAAGTAAAACAGTACGGGCTAAAAATGTGATAATTCCTTTGGAAACAATCCAAACTATTACTAAGGTTAGGTTACTTAAAGGGTTTAACATCAAATATTTTATTGGTCTATTGGATTAAGCATTTGGTGAACAAAGGATTTTTTAGGTTGGGGTTGTGAGGGTTAAAACCCTTAAATAAATTTTTCAGAAATTTTTTTAAAAATTGAACTTGTGAGAATGAGCAGACGACAATGAAAAAGTGAGACATAAAAGCGAGACTAAATCGAGAATGTGCATATTGTTTTTGCGATTATTACCGTTGGTGCATTGTGACATCAGAAACAGCCCTGCCATATGCGTCTCACCAAGCTCAAATGAGCTGTTTGGGACACAGAATGATTTTTTAATTATAAAGCTGTTCTGAAAACTTTAAAAATAAATAAAAATTATTTAGCCAATTTTATAGGGCTGGCGAAAATTATATTCAGCCATAAAATTTTTGATGTCGTAAACTCTTTAAGTCATAGCAGTAATGTATCAATGATAATTAAATGTTTTTATTTAGGCCAAACTATACCAGTGGGTGCCTGGAGGCGGAAAAGCAATTGAAATTAAAACAGAAGATACTAGAAAAGTATTAAATAATTTGTGATCTTGTTAATATTTATTAATGAAATTTTTATAGCCTTTAGTTTTTGTATTCCAAGTACATATTTTTGGTCCTATAGTCAACCGTGATGAAGCTTTCGATTCTATAATGAAAGTTGGTGTTACCAATGAATACGTATGGGCTGAAACGCAGTAATTAATAAAAATGCTGTGTATTTTGATATTAAAAAATGTAAACAAATAACTTTTGTGTCAAATTATGTCACATTATAATTTAATAAAAGTTTTCATCATCATAGCATTAAGAACATAAAGAATGTGAGTGTGGTTTAGGTCAATTTACAGTTTTATTTTCTACTCACAATACGTGAGTAGAAAATAAAACTGAAAATTGACAAGCGCAAAAACTAAATATTTTTAAGTCCAATCATAAAATAAACTTAATTAGGACAATTATGCTTAGTTCCCACTTGGCAGAAATTCCGGCAGAAAATTGTGAGTGTAGAAAGCAGCAGTGTTTAGAAATTGCCTTCCTTAGCTGGCATCCATTTTTAAATTCTACTTTTCTGCATTTTTTTGCCCACTTTTCAGTCCACAGGTGGGAACCAATGACAGAAAAACATACTTTTCTGCAAAAATTTTCTGCAGCAGAAAATTTTCTGTCTGAGTTTCTGCCAAGTGGGAATCAAGCATTAGGACTTAAAAGTTGGCTCAATAAAGTTGTGTTGTTAATTTTATGCTGTATATTTGTACACTGTTTGTACATCGGAATAACATCATTTACTAAGATCATGCTTTTCCGGAAATTGACATCATTATTTCCACTTGATAAATGATAGTGTTGTTGCTTGGCAACACAGCAGTGTTGTCATCATTTAACTTTTTTGTTTTTTTGTTGCAGATTTTCTCCATCAGATGGCAGAACAACACATTTCAATTTATTCTTAATCACGAGCGTCTTTAGATTTGATTTGTTTTATTTGATGTTGCAGTTTTAATCCACTAGATGGCAATAGCAGGTAAATCTTATATTTCTGGAAGTTTCTCCCGACTTTGTTGATTGGTTATGCAAATAAGTCTGCGGACTAGTTTGCATTTTCTCATGGCATTTTCTGTAGGTTTTGTCAGTCGTTGTTTGAGCATCGAGGAGGAACGATGTGCATTTTCATTTCAAGAAAGACGTGAATATGAGTTTCAATTTTTGTAGTTACTTCGTAGCTGCCTGTTTTACTTTTTACTGTTCTTCACATTAATTTTGCTACTAGTTTTTGTTCGTTATTTATTTTTTGCCTTTTTATTTTTTCTTTTAAAATTTCCGCCGTGTTTAGGTTGGAGTTTATATTCTCCAAGGTTTGACTTGAGTTTTCGCTACTCCGACAATAGTTTTACTGTTTTAAATTCCGCCATTTTTAGTTGAATTTAGTTTTCACTACGCCATTCATTTTTTAAATTTAACTTTCCGTCATTTTTAGTTTTTTGATTTTAGTTTTCACTACGACATTAATTTTAAGGTTTAACTGTAGTTTCTGTCACAACGACATTAATTTTACTATTGATTTTAGTTTTTGCTAAAACGGACATTAATTTTACTAGGGTATTTTAAATTCAGCCGTGTTTAGTTTGTTTTTATTGTTTTCGCTTCTTATTAATTTCCGCCATTTTTAGTTTATTGAATTTAGTTTCCACTACGCCATTTTTTTTTATTTAACTCTCCGCCGTGTTTGACTTGAGTTTTTGCTTTAACGACATTTTTACTATTTTAAATTCCATCGTGTTTAGTTTGTTACTTTACAGTTTTCGCTCATTCGCCGTTAAATTTACTTTTTTAATTTCCACTAATTAATTTTTCTGTTTAAATTTCCGCCATATTTACTTTTTTAACTTCCGTCATTTTTAGTTTTCACTATTTCCATCTCCGTTCCTTTCTAATTACACTTCGTTATAATGTTTAGTTTTGCAATTTAACGTTTTATTTACAGATTCGATAGGACATGCAGAGATCTTCAACAATTATTTTGTATTTTATGCTTAAAATAAAAAACTTTATTAAACAGTTTTTATTTTACATTTATTTAATAATTAATACGCATATATAAAAAATAAAAAAAATCATTTATTTGTAGATACAATATGCAAGTAAAATTTTTTCTCTAAGTCAATAATGACTTAGAAAAGTTTTGAAAAAAATTTTGGCAGCATTTCCCCCTTTCCATTGATTTTTAGGACTCTGAAAAAAAAAGGTCATGTATTAAACATATAAAAAAATAAAAATAAAAAAAAATAATTTACCCGACAGACGAAGTCCTGTCCGACGAAGTCCTGTCCGACGAAGTCCTGTCCGACGAAGTCCTGTCCGACGAAGTCCTGAGGAGTAGAGAAATTAATTCTAAACAAAAATAGTTTAAAAAAATAAAAATATAAGAAAATAAATTACCTAACGAAAAATGAGTGAGGACCTAACGAAAAATGAGTGAGGACCTAACGAAAAATGAGTGAGGACCTAACGAAAAATGAGTGAGGACCTAACGAAAAATGAGTGAGGACCTAACGAAAAATGAGTGAGGACCTAACGAAAAATGAGTGAGGACCTAACGAAAAATGCGTAACGGTGAAGAAACGAAAAATGCGTAATGGTGAAGAAATGAAAAATTAATGGTGAACTAAACGTGGCTACAATTAAAACCGTAAATTAATGGCGGAGTAATGAAAACCAATGATATGAATTATAATTATTCATATCATTGGTGAAACACTGTAAATTCAACAAACTAAACATGGCGAAAATTAAAACCGTATAAAATTAATTGTAGAAAAAATATCATAAAAGTGCTGATTGTGTAAGTCCTAAATAACGAATAACTATGAGTAAGTTAAAAAAGATACATTTCCGAATAAAGTAAAAGAAATCCTAAAGCAAGCGTAAGAGCAAAGATGGCGTACAAAACCAGTGAAAAAATAACTAATAATAAAATTAAGTTAAGATAAATAAAAAACATGAAAGCTAAAATTATTTCCTGTTGTTGACTCACTACTAAAATTCAAATGCCAACAAGCATTATCAATTTGCATAGCGAGGTGATGATGCAATCGATAGTGATGTCATTAGTCCGAAGTGCTCGCTTGATGTGCTCCGCCTCCGCTACAGCCGCTCCAAATCGAAATGACCTGAAAAATAAAGTAAGTACTGTATTAGTACCGTACTCTTAATAATTTTTGTTTCATTTTTGTTTTGTTGTATAGGAACAAAAAAAGCGGGACTGAAATTTGAGATTTCTTCATGAGGTAAGCATGAATTCGAAATTTTGCATGTTCTATTCATTTTTTAACAAATTTTTTTTTTGTTTAGGACTAAAACTTTGGTGGCCCGGAAAACCATGGAAAAATTTACTGCATCCATTAAGTTAAAAATAAAAATAAAAAATTTATTCTACATATGTAATTATAATTAGAAAAAATAAATTTTTAATGAACACATCAATAAAGAAATTAAAACAAATCGGAAAGTGAACCAATTAAAAAAAAACAAAAAAACAACAAAAAACAACAAGTAAACCACGACAAGCCGAAAGGGTCGGCTTCTATCAGGTTTAAAAAATCCCGAATGAACTCGGTTAAGATTCACCAGCCCTTTTATTTAAAGGTAAAAGGGGTCCAGATGTGCGCGGGTCTGGACCCCGGATAAATTTTACCTTTATAATGGCTAATTGGCCGCTTCATGGTGTTGTTGGTTTCCAACGATGTCGTCGTGTTGCTGGTAGCTATATAAAAATAAAAATCTAAAAAAAATAAATTAAAATTAAAATTAAAATTAAATTAAAAACAAAAATCAATAATTGAAGTTAAAACTAAATACATAAATCAACAATTGAAGTTAAAACTAAATACATAAATCAATAAAATGAAGTTAAAACTAACTTGTAAATAAATAAAATTAAAATCAATAAATAAAATTAAAATCAATAAATAAAATTAAAATCAATAAATAAAATTAAAATCAATAAATAAAATTAAAATCAATAAATAAAATTAAAATCAATAAATAAAATTAAAATCAATAAATAAAATTAAAATCAATAAATAAAATTAAAA
>JH430009.1:123880-183520 GCA_000239455.1 Strigamia maritima
AGGATAACAGAATAGGCTTACAAGGAATGCATGAAACTCAGAAAGGTGACATTCACTTAGGGTGAAAGGGTTGACAAAACAACACCTCTAATGGTGGCTGGTTAGAGCCTGATGTGTTAGGATCGAGGTCCCAAGTTGTTGTGTGTGCTCCTGAGCCAGAATGCTCCTGAGGTAACATCAGAAAGCTGTGATTGGTTGCCAGAAAGAGAGGAAACCAATCAGAGCATGACAGCACAACCAGGAAGTAATTGTTATGCATAACTCAGAAAGTGGAGCAACGGACCTAACTGATTAACCAACATCAGAGGAGGGGGAAGGGTGGAGAACATAGGTAAAAAACCAAGTCACTCATCTGTGACCTTGGCCAGGAGTAAACACAGGATCACAAAGTCACTACAAATTACAAAGGCATAGGAAATAACACGAATTCATTAACAACACAAAGGAAAAAACACTTAGGGAATGCATAAGGTAATTTGGCCCGTGACAAAATCAATAAATAAAATTAAAATCAATAAATAAAATTAAAATCAATAAATAAAATTAAAATCAATAAATAAAATTAAAATCAATAAATAAAATTAAAATCAATAAATAAAATTAAAATCAATAAATAAAATTAAAATCAATAAATAAAATTAAAATCAATAAAAATTAAAATCAATAAAAATTAAAATCAATAAAAATTAAAATCAATAACAATTAAAATCAATACAAATAAGCACAGTAAATAGGTACAAAATATTTAAATAAAACGCAAGACGATTTAAATAAAACGCAAGACGATTTAAATAAAACGCAAGACGATTTAAATAAAACGCAAGACGATTTGAATAAAATAGCCTCTTTCATGTCGTGGTCGTTCTTTTAAGACAGGCCTATATAAAATAAAAATCAAAAATGAAATCAATTAAAATGAAATATGTATGTAAAGCAATAAAGAAGCAATAAAATGATAAATGCAAAATATTGAAATTAACTAAACGCCCGAGATAATTAAAATAAAATAAAAATAACGACAATAAATTAAATTAAATTAAACTAAACTCCATTGACCATAAATAGCGTTTTCAATTGAATTAAATAAAATGAATTGAATAAACTATAATTAAAATAAAATTACGCCATTAATGGCGTCTTCAATTGAATTAAATTGGATAAAATATAAAACTAAACGCCATTAATGGAGTCTTCAATTGAATTAAATAGAATAAAATATAAAACTAAACGTCATCAATGGCTTCTTCGTGAATGTTCCTTGTGCCGTTAGTCTATTACAAACGGTTAAATGCAGATAATTTATGGCGTATATAATTGCAAAAATACTAAAGATTAACTACATATTGCAAAATGAATAATAGAAACTCACGCTCAATCCTCAACGCTGTTCCGGCTGCTCTCGGTTGTGTATTGAAACGAAAAGCTGCATAATTACCGCAAAAATACGAAGAAATCGAGAAATTCACTCGAAAAATTAAGAAATGCTATGAATACTAATTAGCAACGAACACCACGTTGTTCTGTAATTCAGTTTCCGGAAATCTGTCGCCTGGTGTTAATATCAGTAACTAAAAAAAGTAATAATTTAGTTTCCGGAAATCTGCCGCCTGATGTTAATATCAGAAACTAAAAAAAGTAAGAAGTTATAATACGGTATACTGTTTTAAAAAAAACATCTATTTAATCATTATTAAAACACCTTTTGTGTTTTTGTCAAATCAGTTTTTTTTGCCCAGAACTTTATTGAAGTGATTGAAGTGATATACAGTAAAGCAGAATCAAGTTTCATTTCCAATTACTTGTAATTCCTTAGTCGATTAAAATGATACGTATGAATCAACTATTAAATGAATTGTTGTTGATGTTTTTGATGGTTTTTGAGATTAAAAAATGTTAAGACGGAATGAATTACAGTTCGAACTTGTATTTTTTTTTAGGTTGTGACGTCACAATAGTAGGTTTTGAAAATCGCTCAAGTTCAAAACCTACTATTGTGACGTCACAACCTAAAAAAAAAAATAATACTTATCTCGTGTGTAGCAGCTCGGCAGTCGATCGTTCGAACTGTAATTCATAAAGTCTGAAATTTTTTTTAATCTCAAAAACCATCGAAAACATCAACAACAACTCATTCAATAGTTGACTCATAGATGGCAGGACCATCAACCGCAAAAACTGCTCGCAAATCATCATCATAATCTAAAAATAAATAATTAATAAATAAATAAGTAGCTGTAGGGTAACGTCTCCTGGTATTATTTTCTGGGTTAAGATTTTTTGGATCTAGAATCTTATTTCTTTTGTAGCCTTTTTGTTTAACCCTCAAAGCCCTAAAATTTTAGAACAATTAATGGTCCCAATTGTGACCATTTGAAGTCTCTACTTTGAAGCGCTTTAGTGATGTTATCATGGTTTCTCTCCAACCGACACTAGGTGTCACCAATTGTAATAATAAAGACATGTCGTCAAAATGTTGTTTTAAACAGCATGCAAGGTGTTTTTAATCGATCAACAATTGTCTACGATATATCAAATTAATTTAAATTGCAATTAGTTTCACATTAAGATGAAGGGTTAATGCTGTTATTTAGTTTATATATATTCTAAAAGCGCTCTCACTAGAGTAAAATTTGCAGTAAAAACAATCAAAAACTTAAGCTGGGAATTTAAGAGAACCGTTTTTTCTTTTTACAAAAACTTTTTTATTTTATGCCTGATTGCAATGAAATTAATTCAGAAAATGTAAATGCATATTCTTAACAGCTACTGCAAATTTCAGATTTTTTAAAAAATTTTTAAAAAAATTTGTATTCACAACTGCAGCTGGTCACAAATGTGGTATAGGATGGGGCTTTGAGGGTTAACTACACTGACTGTGTATATGGAAAACTACAATAGAGATAAAAATTCAAAGATTATTTTTATTAATTTATTATTTTTATTTGAGTATCAACTTACATAAACTGAATGAATTTACTTCTAGAACATGATTGGGATGAGCAGTTTTGAGTTGGTCTTCATGTCGTACTGATCCAACCGTGTGTCATCTCATAATAAGATGCTGCATCATCATAGTAACAAGTCTGCACAACTGAATTACAAAAGAAAATTATAATCCAAAAATTTCAAACGCTACTATTGTAATGGCACAACATTTGCATATAGAATAAATCTTGGAAGAAATAATAATTACCTCTTGTTTGGATGTTTAGCAGTAATCACGCAAAAACTAAACTGTATGAAGGTGGTTTATTGGGTTCAAAATGTTCTTATTAGGGATGTACCGAATAGTAAATTCACCGAATACCGAATACCGAATTTTCACCGAATAGCAAATTCGCCGAATACCGAATACCGAATTTTCACCGAATAATGAAATGGCCGAATACCGAATACCGAAGTTTTACCGAATAATAAATTGGCCGAATATACTGAATAGTTACCGGTTATTCAGAAAATGCAAAGAAGCCAAAAAAAATTAAAAAATCAAAATCAAAATCAAAATATTTACTTAATTTATTTATTTATTCATAGCCTAGCAAAACCAAATGATTAATTTGGTATTTGGTTGTTTAAATATTAAATTTTTTGACGTACAGAGTACGGACGTATCCATTACGCCAATGAGAAAAGACTCTTTTTTTCATTGGCGTAATGGATACGTCCGTACTCTGTTTGTTCTCTTTTCAAAAGAGAACAATTGGATTTAATATAAGATACGAAACAATATTCGGACCGATATTCGGCCGAATATTCAGCCGAATATTGAATTTTAATATTCGGCCGACCGAATATTGAATTTTGATATGTCACCGAATGTCTGTTTTTCGGCCGAATAGGCCGAATACCGAATGTCTGCCGAATATTCGGTACATCCCTAGTTCTTATTGCTTCAACATCTTGAAGTGAACTGATTCCACCTAACAGTAAGTACATCTCATAAGTCGGAACCCCATTTTTGCTTTTTGCTCAAGAACTACACTAGAGATAGTTGTTTATTCAAGATCAAAATGTTGATTGCATCAATACCTTGAAGTGAAACTTGATTCTACCTTACCAAAGTTATGAGCAAAAAACTGATTTTGATGCTTTCATGTACCTGCCCCTTGGCTTTCCTGCAACACATACAACCAAAAGTTATGTAGTTGCTTTTACAATTGTTTTCCCGCTTTTCTGTATGATAACTAAAGTCTGTCATTCGTTTATAACCCACTTACTGTTAGAGAATCGATAGTATATTTATTGGTGTAACAATATTGCCTACATGACAAAAATTTAAATAAGTTGATCATACAATGGGAATGTATCTTTAAAAAATGAATGAAATAAAAAAATTTATTACTTCGGATGTCAATGATTTTACAGGCCATGTTGCTTCCTTCAGTTAGTAATAATTATACACGGTGGTCCAAAAGTCTGAATCTCCCCCAAATAAAAAGAAAACTAAAACTTCACTGCAATGCTTCGATTTAGATCTTTCCTTATTGCCCACAGATGTCGCAAAGGACTCTATACGGCAGCAGCCAGGTGCAAACTTTTATTTTCTGACGTCAAGTAACAAACCCAACCTGGACCAATAGCGTTGTTTTGACCGCAGGCAGTCACCTCCCCGCCCGAATAACACTAGACTCGGCTGCGCATTCTGCGATGAAAGGTTAGTCCTGCTTAAGAACAACATCCGCAGGAAGGCTTAACATGAGTATAAAACCAAACGGGCCGTTTCAATTCTAAAAAATCCCCAGAAATATTATTGGTAAGTTCATTGTAAACTCTTTTTATTTTTTTCCATTACTTTTCAAACTTTTATCAACTTGACTACTTTTGACTAAACTTATGTTGTGTTGATTACAACACAACATAAGTTGCATCATGTCACCTGAGTGCTGAGCTTGGATTACATCAATTTTTGGTTGGATAAATTGTTATAAATTGAGATAAAATAAATGAGTTCAAACACATTTTAACAAGTTTTCGGTATACAAACACACACAGGAAGTGCTTAATTCAAGTGTAAAAATAAAGGGACAGGAAATGAGTCTCATTCATTCATTCATGACTGCAGTGGAATGTGAATAAAAGTTTGTTTTGCAGATTGTTTAGAGGGTTTTAGCATTAATTTGATGTTTTTAAAAGACTTTTCTGCCAATGATATATGGTAATTGCCCAAAAAATCAATTCTTTTTCAAGGACCACACCCAAAACTATTTTTTTCCCACCCAATAAAGTGGAATAATTTTCTCATTTAATTCATTTATTTATAATAAAATAAAATAAAATATAAAAAAATTCTTAGGAAGTGACTAATTGCAGTTTTATAACTTGCATTTTGCTCACCCCAAAAAGAAAAGGGGGATAATAAAATTTTATTAGGGTAAAGATAAAAGTTTTAAGTTTAACCCTAAAGGTATGGTACGCATAAAAAAGGAGCCAGCTGCACTACACAGCTGTTTCCACTCCCTTCTTTTCAACAGTTTTCAAACCTTCTGTTCCTGATAACCCACCCCTCTATTTGATAATTATATTGCAGTTTTGTTTGCATATTTTTTAAAAAATTTTTTGCTATTTTTTTTATATTAAAAATTCTTTTTGTTTATTTTTCAGATACTGTATAGAACAAGGATGAGGCATTATTTATTTATATTCACTTTAAATTATTTTATAATTTCAACTTCTTTGGATCCTCAACCAATCATCATTCCTGGAAGTGTAAGTTATCATTTATTCAGATAAATTATACTGGTGATTAAAATAAAATCTTCAGATAATATCACACAGCTTCTAGTTGTGTTTGAACAAGAAAAATTACAATATGGATAAATTATTGTAAACATTTACCATTTGTACTGCTGATTACAACTTAACACTTCAAAAATATGCATAATTAAAAATTTTTTTATTTTTTTAGATAAATATCGCATTTCTCTTAGACATTCATTCGAATAATCCAGAAAACAAATTATGTTCACAAATTAATCCAAACGCGGTGGAACAAGTCCTGACTGCACTTTGGACTGCCCAAGTTATTAACTCAGAAAATGATTCCACTTCAAAATTTGGTAAAATTTTTAATTATATATGTACCAAAAAATGGTAACACCCCAATTACAGATACTCATGTATTTCCCATTTGTTTTTATTTTTAGGTTTTACCATATACGACACATGTGGTGAATCGGACATTGCAACACGTCAAGTTTTTGAGATATTACGCACATTTCACAAAGAAGGAAATCAAACAGATGATATTAATATTAATCCACCTTTATTAGGAGTTATTGGTGTTGGAGAAAACACAGTTTTATCCTCAGTCACGAGTTTATTAAGCGCATTTTCAATTCCATTCGTAATTGCTTCACCCGGTGGTCGTGATTTGGACCTTAAGGCACACAACATTTTAGTAACAAGCCCTGGATTAATGAGCCAAGTCAAAGTAAGTTGTATTTATGCTGACAGTAGGTGCGTTCAATTCATCTGGATTATGTATAATCCAATTATAGTGCATTCCAATTGAATTCTACAATTCTTTCAATTATGTCATCAACTGATAATTTATGACACAGAATCCAATTCTACAGAATCGACGTGTGGCGTGGATTATGAGAATTGAAATTTAATTGTTCTTGAATTTAAAAATATATTTGAAATACATTTTAAAGTATATTAAAATATATGATCATATATTTTAAAACATATTATGAAATATAATTTGCAATATAATTTGAAATTTCAACACAAGAAATCCAGGAACAATTAAATTATAATTCTCATAATCCACACCACACGTCGATTCTGTAGCATTATCAGTTGTAATACCACAAGCGCTAGTGTGATTGTCGAAATAAGCTTGTAACAATGAATTTTTTTACTCGGTAGAAATCACGAGTGCATCAAAAATTGCGACCTGAATAAATCACGAGTGCCGCAGGGCACGAGTGGTTTATTCTGGTCGCAATTTTTAGATGCATGAGTGGTTTTACCAATGAGTAAAAAATGAATGGTTGCAAGCTGTTTCAACAATCACTAGCGCGAGTGGTATTCGGGAAGAGAATCTATCGAGAAAAACTACAACAACAAATCTATATCTATATTTCTTAAAAGACTCCACGAGATTTTGCGAGATTCCACAAGATTTTATGGGATTCCACAAGATTTCGCGAGATTTCATGGGATTCCACAAAATTGTACGAGATTTCACGAGATTTTACGAGATTCTGCGAAATTTTACAGGATTTTAACGAAATACTCGAGCAAATGTAAATCCTGTAGAATGCCGTAAAATCTCGCAAAATCTCGTAAAATCTTGCGAAATCTCGTAAAATCTCGCGAAATCTCGTAAAATCTCGCGAAATCTTGTAAAATCTCGCGAAATCTAGTAAAATCTCGCGAAATCTCGTGAAATCTCGTATGCTCTCGTCGATAGTTTTTATGAGTTAGATTCTCAGTTCTCAGTAAAATTATCAGTTGATGACATAAAAAGCACCTATCATAATTGAAAGAATTGTAGAATTCAATTGGAATGCACTATAATTGGATTATACATAATCCAGATGAATTGAACGCACCTATTGACAAAAATTTTAATATTTTTTTAAAAAATTATTTCATAGCCTTTGGCAAGTCTTTTGAAGACATTTCAATGGAAGTTAGTTCGAGTAATTTCTTCGAGTTCTTCTGCTTTAAACGAGTTTATACAAGTAATTAAAACAGCGGATATAGTCATGACGCAGTCTCTATTAGTTGTAGATGGTTTCATTGATTTGGCTGGAGTCCAGCGTATTTTACAAAAAACTATGGTATGGTCAAGGTTCTTAAAAGGTTTACGACATTAAATTTTTTATTGGTCCATTCGATAAAGCAGCGTGAATGTGCATATGTAATTGTTACCAGTTGGGTCGTAAACCCCTAGACCCTACATCTCTTGGACTGAGAACTCAAGGATTGTGGGTAGACAGCATCTGTTTGTTACTTTTTTTCACTTCCTAATTTGTAGAAGTATGGTAGAAATTTATTCTGCCATCCGCCAGCAGCAGCCCCAATGTCCATCATCAAGATGGACATTGTCGCCAGGTGGTTTTACCGGTAGAGCATAGACAATTTTTGATGTCGTAAAGTCTTTAATATATTTGATTAATAAAATAAAAAAAGTTCTGATAATTTTTTGTTGTAGGAAGAACAAATCATTGTCATTGTCTTGCTATCTCCAGCTGAACTTGAAAAATTATCCCAAATTCTGTTATCATTACCTCTAAATGATGCAATGTGGATAATTGCATCTCCAGCGTTGGATAGATCAGATCTTAAACAGATTGGTCCTGCATTTGGATCTGGAATATTCATCGAAACTCATTCCACAAATTCTGAGAAATTTAAATCCTACGTTTTTGATATCATCACAAATGGGACGAATCTCACCAACATCGAAAATCTTATATCAAAATATGCAGAAAACAAATTTAATTGTTCTTGGGACATCGAGAAGAACAACATGTGTAAAACACTACCTCAGAAGTCCTTCCAAGCGTACCATGAACACTCCGCCGCTAGTCACGTCGCAGAAGCAGTTTCCGCTCTTGCATCGGCTTATCAAATTATGCGCATAGATCGCTGTCAGGATAATGCACAATGTGCTGATCCTGACCCGTTGGGCCCTAAAATGTTGGATGCCATGAAGAAATTAGGCTTTTCATTCCACAAAAACCTGCAACCTGAATATGAAGGTGTCCAATTCAGATTCACTGGATCAGGAAAACTCATCAAAACACATAGTCATGTTATATTGTATAACAAAAGTGAAGATCCTATCTTGGTAATTATGTTTGAATTATACCAGAGGTGTCTTGCAAGGGATTGAAGTTATGCATGAGGCCCCTCAGTAAAAAATACACACTAAAGCGGACTCAAAATTGTGGGTAGACAGCTTCAGTTTGTTACATTTTCACTTCCTGATTTGTAGAAGTATGGTAGAAATATATTCTGCCATTCTTCTGCTGTATGACAGGAAATGAGGTAGATGTTAGTTTGGGCATTCAGGAATACATCGGGAATACCAACTGTGTCCTGCCAGCACCCAAGCAGCGGCCCCAATGTCCATCATTGTTTTAAATTTTACACATTTTTTGAGCCAAAAATGTATGCAAAATTAGATTTATTTAAAAAATTCATATCTTTTGGGACAAAAGTTCATTTTTTGGCTGTAATAAAATTGCAGTTTTTAAGCATCAAAAGTGCAAAGATTGCAGTTTTTAGCATCAAAAGTGCAATAGATTGCAGTTTTCAGCATCAAAAGTGCAAAGATTGTAGTTTTTAGCCTCAAAAGTGCAAAGATTGTAGTTTTTAGCCTCAAAAGTGCAAAGATTGCAGTTTTTAACATCAAAAGTGCAAAGATTGCAGTTTTTAACATCAGAAGTGCAAAGATTGCAGTTTTTAGCATCAAAAGTACAAAGATTGCAGTTTTTAGCAGCAAAACCTTGGACAAATACCTAGGTATTCGTCCAAGGCAAAACTACGTACCAAAAATGCAGTTTTTATTAGCAGCAATACTGGTAAACTGATAAAATGCAGTTTTTATTAGCAGCAATACTGGTAAACTGATAAAATGCAGTTTTTATTAGCAAAACTGCCAAAAAAGCAGTTTAAAACTGCCAAAAATGCACAACAAATCGACATGTTTAGCATAAAAGTACAAAAATTGATATTTTTCGCAGAAATACTAAAACTACAATTTTTAAAAAAATGAGGATTGACGGATTGATACAAAGTGTTTAGACATGAAATATTAACATTCTACTTACTGTTTATTGTAGATTGGTTGGTACAGCGAAGATCTAGGAATATCACTTAATTCTTTCGCCGCTTCATTTGCCCGCAATCAATTCCAAACAACTGAATACCACCACGTGAAGAACCACACAAAATGGCCAAAACTAATGACGTACAACAGCGACACGACATACACCAACCACATTGAAAGAATATCCCACAATGCGTCAGTTCGCCGTCCATGGGCAGCCGCCACGTTGATCCTCGCGGGACTGGGAATTCTAGGCACCATGTACACCCTCGTTTACATAGTTCTACGCACCTACGATGGAACGTTAACTGGAAATCAAACATTCACCATTTTACTCTTATTAAGTGTTACGCTTCTCTATTGCACTTGCATTACCTACGTTTTCCCGCCGAACGAATTGATGTGCGTACTGCGCTTAATTCTGCATCCGACTGCGCACATGTTTTGTTATTCACTGCTGTTGGTGCAGGCGATGATGTACAAGTCTCTGAGTACCTTGGGTTTGGGAGGCACTTTGAATTTCACTCATGTATTTGTAACTTTATCAGCTTTGATTAGTGCACAAATGTCGATCCTCGTTGAATTTTTACTTATTGCAAAAAGTTGGATCGACGAGAGTCTGTGTTCGACTCCGAACAAAACATTTGTGTTATTCCACATTCCATGTATGATAGTTTTGTTGATTACCGCAATTTACTCTTTTACGTGTAGAAAAATCCTGAAAAATAGTCAAGAAATGGTGTCGGTCTTGCTTGTTTCTGTAATTTGTCTTCCTGTGTGGATCGGATGGAGCATTCTCATTTATTCTGCGCCACCGCTCATATTAGAGCCGAGTATTTGTGCACATCTCTTAACTATCGCCACGGTTATTTTGTTCGGCATGTTCATTCCAAAAATGCGAAAACTCAGTCAGCAAACATCGTCATTTGATCACAAAGCACTGAGCAATGCTAAAACAATATTGTAACCATTTTTCAACCATTTAATTCGAATACCATTCTGCAACATCACATAAACAGTCACAAAATGCAAATCATTCCGGAGAAATAATATTTACTAGTCCACGAGTCATTTATTTTGTACTATTATTTGAACTAAATAAAAAAAATTAGTCAAATTTTTTTAATAGTTTTTTATGCGAATGCAAAAATTTTCACCACGCCAGATTAATATTTTATAAAATATAAATTCTATTTACAGTTCTTTATACATTATATTGTTACAGTTGGTTTTTAAATGAAGTAGGTGTTATAA
The DNA here is from genome assembly GCA_000239455.1 of Strigamia maritima. NCBI lineage: Eukaryota > Metazoa > Arthropoda > Chilopoda > Geophilomorpha > Linotaeniidae > Strigamia > Strigamia maritima. The sequence continues at coordinate 134,925 of JH430009.1, forward strand.
ATCAAAATAAACAATCCCTCAATCAGAAAAGAAAAAGAAAAATTAATTAAAAAATATAAAAATGTTTACAAAAAAGTAAATGGATAAACAAGAAAAAACTCATGAATATCGTAAACAAAAGTAGTGAATAAATGATTGAACAATGGCAATCACGATTTTCCAAATTGTTCACCCTCTTCCAGCGTATCGGGTAGATTAGCACCTCTGGTTTCCGGCAGAAAAAGTGCAAGAATTCCAGCCAACACGGCCGCTATGCCAAATACGACTAAAGGCAAAGCGCGGTTAACATCCGCTAGTAATATAACGAACGGTGCTATGATGCCGCCCAATCGCGCACACGTGGAACTCATACCCATTCCAAGATTGCGGACAACTGTCGGGTAAAGTTCGGCAGAAAATATGTAGATGACGGCGTATGAGATTGTTATTCCAAATTTTCCGATCATAGCTAAGATGATCAGAGCGCGAGAATTTTCTAAAAATTAAATTATTTTTTATTTAATTTTATAAAATTTTGTCTCGATTATTACCATCATTCAGAAAACTAGTAACAATTAACGAAGATCCAGCTATAAGCAGCCATCCGGACAAAGGATTTCTGCGTCCAAGTCGATTCAAAGCAAGAATGCAGAAAATATAAGCTGGAAATTCGAGTGCAGCTGCGATTACGAAGTTAACGTAATCATTTCCTCCTAAGTTTGATGTATTCAAGGCCAAGCCGTAATAAACACCGCTGTTTACAAACCTAAAATATGGAAAATTACCATTTAAATTTCATTAGTTTTTAATAGGTAAAATTTACCAATTGAAAAAATGATGAGTGACTTTTTCCTCAGATTAGGATATTTGAATAACAGTAATGGATTATCCTCTTCTTTCGCAGTCGAGTGCAAATCAGGCTAAAACATAAAAATCATCATAAAAAATGCGAAAAATTATTTTATTTTTTTTTTACTTCTTCAAAATTTTCAGGTAATTTTGTTCCATTTTCTTGAGCAACTTTTCCCAGTAATATTTTAGCATCTTTTAATTTCTTTTTAGCTAGCAACCATCGTGCTGATTCGGGTATAAACCTAAAGCAAAGCAAAAATTAAATTCATATTATTCAATTAAAATATTATTAGAGCCCGGATAAATGCATAAATGCATGTTTTTATTTTTTTGCACATTTGGCCAAAAATGCACAAAAGCCAAATTTGACCAAAAATGCATAAATGTATATTTTCAATGCATAAAATGTACTTTTCCCGCTAGAAACGTATTTGTAGGCTTTCATTTTATCAAATTTTGTGATGAAATTTCATCAGATTTAAAACTTTTGTAACGGCAAATTTGGATAACTTTTGAGAATTCTGCAAATTTCATCAAAGAAACAATTTGGTGATTAAAATTCACCAATTTCAAAACTTTTTCGATGAAATAAAACCAAATTACAAAAAAATTTGCATAAAATTTTACCAAATTCAACAATTTTTAGATTTAATTTCGCATATTTTGCGAAAATTTTAATATATTTTGCATAAAATATCCGGAATCTAAATATTATTTTTCATTTACACACCACCAATATGACAAAAACAATAACCCCGGCACAGAAATAGCAATTTGCAAATATTGCCATTCTCGTATAAGATAAGCTGCTCCAGCTGCCAATAAATAACCGGTTGCGAAAAAGAACTGGCAACCGATTCCTGCAAACAATCTTCTACTTGGTCCAACTAATTCCAAACCTAAAAATAATATATTAATTAAAAATTCTTAAAATCAATTTAAAATCATCGTACCAATAACAAAACCAACGAGGAATACGCCGGGTGTAAATAACCCCACTAAAGCTCGAAAGATTAGGTATAGATAATAATTAGAAACAATTCCACTTAGAATTCCAAAAACAGCTTGAAATATGCATGCAGTGAAAAACACTCTTCTTCTACCAAACCTAAAAAAAATAAAAATAAAAAAAAAATTATTTTTTAAAAACATAAAAAATATAAAAAATATAACAAATATAACATGGCCTACCAAATTCTTACTTGTCAGATATAGTACCAGCAACTAATGACCCCAGGAACTCCCCTGCCATAAACAAAGATTGCACTAACGCCCTCTGCCAGTTATAATCGCACACTAGATTGAACTGAAATATACAAATTGTGTTACAAAAAACTGTCACCCGTCTGTAGAATTCTATTACTCACATCACTAACAACACTATTTTGATAAACGCTTTTATCGTAGACATAAGACGAGCATTTTTGACTCTTCCCAGTGGATATATTTTGAAGAATTCCAGGCCATTCAGTTAATAAAATCGAATCGATGGGCAAATCATTCGCTAATGTTTCATTCATCACATAATAATGACACGAATCGATTTTATTTTTCGTGAGGAACGGAATAGTAAAATTCAAAATTGGCTCGGGCAAATGGTATGGCAACGAGTTATTGAATACTTCATCGATTATAGTCGAACACCTCAGCAATAAAATAAATAATTAATAATTTTATTACATTTTTTGAAGATCAAATTCCAAAAAACACATTTATGCGCATGCGTAACTTCTTTACCCCAGCTACGTATTCAGAAGAGGTTAAAAAATGAGTCGCCTCACTCCTTGCGCATGCGCAAAACAAATTTATTGATATTCTTTACCTGTATTGGGGAATGGCTCCTACGAACACCCATACTAATTTATGCAAGGCACACAGGGGATAGGCAGGCAGACATAATAATAGATAGATTCGTTTCTGATACGGACCGAATTCTCCCAACACCTTCAAGACTTCATCAAACTTCATCTTGTACCTTGGAAAAAAAAATGAATCAATTAAAATTTTCATAAATTTGAATAAAATATCACGTTATTCAAATAGCCAACAGTTTCTATTTATATACTGTGTGTGTCAAGGGCCTTTAAATTTATAGGACCTGTTCGCGCGTTTAACATTTTTGTACTAAAAATAATATTGCGGTTGTTAATCGGAAAAACTCACGGTTTATTGGCTGTTTGTGGGTATTCAAGGCTGTTGCGTCGCTTGATTGAAGCATGGCATTAAAATATAAACATATACGACCTTAAATGGGTTTATCGCTTTAAGCCAAACTCAGCATTTGCTGTAATACAGTTGGATTTTCGAAATACGAGATTCCAAGAAGAGATTAAATGAATTCAGCGCCGCCCTGGTGTCTTTCTGTCTAGTCTTTTATTCTTCTAGCAGGTAAATGAAGTGGCGCCAATAGGAGATTACGTCACTAACAGCCCGCAAATTTGAGGTTGAGGTACTTTGTGGTGTATAAATCAAATATAAATATCTTCGTTAAGTTTGGTGGAATGCCAAATGTATAAATTTTAAAATTAGGGAAATGAATAATGATATAGGGCTGCCCCTTTGAGAGAGTTGGCTTTGTTGCATGGCAAGTGGGAAATTTAAATGCTGTAAATATTTTTTAAGAAAATTAGGATCTAACCACTTACATGGTGTTGTTCAGATGAATCCCGTGAAAATGAAAGTAATTTTTGGTACTTTGTGCTGAGTACCAGAGTCTAGTTTACTTTTCTTGTAATTTTTCTTTTTTATCTGGACTAGATTTAGAATTTTCAGATTAGTGTTGCTTACAACTGTCCAAAGTTCATTTTTTTAATGAAAGATGTTAAGAAGTATAATAAATTCATTTTTTTTTATCTCAGTTTGCTGTTTTCTAGATTATTTCGGTCAATTTATAATACCATAAGTGCTAAACTGGTGTTTTCAGTTCTTCCTTTACTGCTATAAAGAATTGAATTTCCAAGGGACAAGGATTTCCTTGTTACATAATTATTATATTATATTTCCTAAAAAGAAGATAATTATGCAATTTTTAAAATTACTATTTTTGATATAAATGTATAATCAATCAAGTGTGTAAAAAGCAGAAAATATTAAATTTTAATTAATATTTATGGTAGACAAATTATAAAATAAAAATAATTTTTTTTGATATTTTCCAGATAGGTACAAAAAAAAAAAAAAAAAATTACATTTCTCTACCTTTATCGGCTTGCTTTCGGGATTCCAATAAATAGTCTAATGTTCAAATGTGTGTTCACACCACTCCGTAACGTAACGCAAGATGGCTGCGCAGCATTGTGGGTTTAAAACACAAACTGAAGTTTCTACTACAAAATTGATTTTGAAGTAGGAAGTAACATAACTTAAGAAATTACGGCAACCAATGAGAAGACAGCTGCTTCTCTCATGATTAAATTTACGGTCTACAAACAGTGTGAACAAAACCATATGTTACTTTCATTAAGTTACGTTAAATTTTCGTACGTTACATCACGTTACGTTCAATATGAACTAACCATAAGATAGCTTAATAAAACCTGTTTTAAGCTCTATCGAAGAGCTCTATTGAAGAGTTCGGTCTTGGTTCCAAGTTTTTTTGTGGTTTATTGTCAGATTATGGCGTGTATGGTTATACGTAGTAGCTGCTTAATTCTATTCTTTTGCTCATTTTTCCATCTTGGTTCTTTATTGTTTGTTACAATTTTATTGTCTGTCTGGTTGATTCTGTATGTTTGGGTGTTTTTGTTTGATATCCCGCTGGACTGGATCTTTTGTCTTTGGTTATTTGTCTTGGGTAAACTTATGATCTCGCGCACTGGCCTTGGTGCCTAAACAGGAAAATAGAAAAATAAACATTAGCTATTGAAATTCTTTGAAATATGTACTTATCTGGAGATATATACACTAAAATATACACAAAAATGTTGTCAAATGTTGAAATTCTTACATTTATTGGTAATATTATTATTATTACAAGACAATGCCTTTTCTATAACTTTAAAAGAAAACATTATGAATAAGCGGCATACATCATCTACAAATGCAATTTGTAAACAATTCCTGCTCGGGTATTTACATCAATTACACATTTAATTAGAATAGTTTTTAAAAATAAGAATTATTCATAGAATAACCTAAAATGAAAATAAAGATACATTTATGTATATATACATATTTTAAAACACTTATTGTGAAAAATGTCATATAAAGTTGTTTGAAAAAATATACACAGTAATAAAAACATAAAAAATATTTTAAATTAAAAATTTAAATAAAAAAAAAATTAAAAATAAAAAACAATAACACTACTTTTATACCTTTGCTGATTGAAAAACTTTTTTCCAAATCTGAGCAATTATTATTATCAATATTAACTGTTAGAACTAATTACTGGTTTAAATAGGACGGTGTATCGTCTAGAATGTTTTTTTCATTTACCCGTATCACTTTCATCATTTTATGAAATCCACAACCAGTTCAATGAGCAATTAACATCTTTTTATCTTCCTTTTTTTAAAAATAAAAAAAAAATGATGCTTTGAATATAAAACATTAAAAAAGAAAATTCACTATATTGAACTGCATCATTTTCACTATTGGAAAAAAGTTTTTCAATATAATTGACAAATATTAAAAAAGTAACATCATCAGTGTCCAAAAAACATACACAGTACACAGTAAAAATTTGCTTATTAAATCAGCTAAATACTACTGTATTAGGCAACAATTTGTAATTTCAAAGTCGAAATAAAAACAATATATTAGAAACTTAATACAACAGTGGCAGTAATTTACAAAAAGCATCAAATGCATTTGAGTTATTATTTTAAATATAAATACAATTTTTAGTATTTTTTTGTTATGCTTTTTATATGTTGAGTTTTTTTAAGTACCATAAATCACTAATTTAATAAAATTTCATTTAAGCCTAATTCTTTCATCACATCTGTATTTCAAATTTACAGTAATTCTAAAAGGTCATTATTTATAGCTGCTCTCAAAATGTTTCTATAATATCATATCAATGTATTATGTATATAAAATTTCTACATTTTGTTTTAGGAATCATTCACCAAAATTCCATTTAATTGACAGATATTAGAATTATTATAGAAAATGATCTGTTTTGATAAAATGGATTCAGCTTATAGATAGAAATTTGCACATTTGGGGTCATCATATTTATGATGAATTATTATAATTACAATGTCCAAAGCTAAAGGGAAGAGAAATAATATCACAACACACAATAATTACAAACTCTTAAGTTTTAAAAGTGAGTCACATTGAAGCAATGAGTAAAACAATACATTTCAATCCAAATATTGTATGCAACTTGTAAAAAAAAAAGACAAAAAAAAAGTCTATAAAAGAGATTCGCATTATAGGAGCAGTCAGAATGTTTCCAATTACCCATAATAGTTTTTAAAAAAAAGTTTTGTGATCATTTGATCATGTTTTCTACTTTTCGAGCAACGGCCAAGTTTTCGTGTGGCTTTTCGCTCCTTTTGTCAAATCAGTCACAAAATGCATGAAACATTTATCATCTTTTAAAAGTTTTAAATTTATAACCATCATTAATTTTAAATGCATTTTTTTTTAAAGAAATGAGTAAGATAACACATCATCTCACTCATTAAGACTACTTTTAAGTATTTAAGCTATTCTAGACTACTGTGATGGTGTAAATCGCAATTCTTTATGCATATAGATGCATATTTGGATTGGTACTAGCATATATGGTTAAGTTTTAAATTAATCAATTAATTTTTTCTTAAGTAACTGCTACAACAAGAATTTTTTCTACGTCTAAATTTGTACGCCTTCGGATCGCTTTCGGTGCAGTTTTTTGAAAACAAAAATTTTGTTTAGCACATCTATAATTTAGCACCATTTTTAACAACAATATCATGTCTGCATTGGTTAATGCTAACTGATAATTAATGCAATTACAATAATTGTGAAATACAACTCATCATTCGCATTTATAGTAAACAGCCCATTTATAATGATGATTATAATACGTCTAATCTCTGTTTCATGAAAAATATTCACATTTTACTATTTATATGTCATATTAAAATTCTAATGAGTTTCTGATATGAAATATATGAAAAACTTTTTTAAAAATTGAATAAATTATTTTGCAAATCCCACCAAAACAATTTATGTTTTTTTTTTGTTAGTTTAAAAAATTCCTACTGCAATAAATTAGATTTTTCCAAAACTGGAAAGTCTTTTCTTGCCCTGAATTGTGTCTTCTTCGCTCGGAAAAACAAAAATGGTTTCTTCAATTGGGTCTTTACTCCTAAAAATAAATTAAAAATGTAATGAATAAATACAAATAAATAATATACGGTACCATAATATGGTAATTTATAGAATTGACCGACACACAGGTGATCGCTTTAAATATCTGTCAAGTTATGGTATACCTTTTTTGGGTAATGTTTTGTTCCTTTGTGGTGTAGGTGGCAGTGGTCTAGCTTGAATATCCTTCATACTTCCAGGATGACCTGAAATCACAATTTCTTGTTAATTCAGTTTTCAGAATGTTTGTATTTTATAGTTACGTTTAGAACCAGATTTTGGTGAACCTAGTTCATGTTGCGACCAGGAAGATGATGGCTGTGGATAGTTCACTATGTGAAATCAATAAGATTAGCATAAAATCACATTTACAGATCGTATGAATTTACTGTTGTCTGATAAAGGCCTCGTTGAAGGATCAAGCCACATCAAATCGGTGGAAGATTTCTATCAAGTATAAAATAACATTTTAGATAAAACACCATTATATAACTTATCTTACATTTCTTACCCCTGAATGTGCACCAGTTGGAACAGAAAGTCGTCCTTGAGACCTTATATCGGGGCTACAGCCTGGTAGAGTAGAAGATGCATAAGGACTCAAATTATCTAGAAAACGAAACATTGTTTTCATAAATTCCGTATGTATATGTATAGTAGACTACAATTTCATTACGATAATTACAGTCTTTGCGCAAAGTTCCTTTTTTCAAACTTGCGTAGACACGACTATTTGTGGGATTGTTTCCTTGCAAATGCACAAAACTTTCCACTGACATATGATGTGACTTCCGTGCTAAAAATATAAAAATTAAAATTAAAATTTATAATTAAATTGATCAAATAACTGAATTTTACCTGCAGATTTCTGATTATTAGTCGTCCATCGCTTTATACAAATCAATGTGACCACAACAACGACTAAAATCATCGCCAAAACAATGGATGCCGTAATCAATATCCAATCCAAGGACAGCCAGATGACCCTATCACCCTCTTGATGCTCTAGTTCACTCGGAGACATAGTGCCTAGGTGAAAAAAATCAATTTTAGACATTTTATTCCGTATTATTTTATTTATTTTTAAATTTACCTCCTGTTGATGTTCGAGTGGCAGTGATGTAATCAGCAACAGTCGGTCCGCCATTGCTGAAGGCAGTGACTCGTACATGATAAAATGTGGCCGGTGTAAGGCCGGATACAACAATCCTTTTTTCAATGGGTTTCACTCCGGTCTTCACCATTGTCCAAGTTACCGTGTCCGCTTTGCGGTACTCAATAGTAAAGTTCTTAATTGGGCAACCACTGGATGGCCATGCGTCCAAATGCACGGAGAAATATGTATTGCCTTCGTGAATTAGATCTTCTTTGGTTGGAGGTTCTAAAGCATCTCCATCGGTTGTGATAGTGACTACATCGGATGATTCGCCAACGCCAATATTATTAATGGATTCCATGTATAAGTTATACACCGCTCCGCAAGCTAGGTTTTCCAACATGAAGGAATCTTGATCTGCGAACAACTCTTTCTTTTCCCATTTATCGCCGTCTTTTCGATAATATAACATATATCCTAAAATAAAAATTATCAATTTTATTTATTATAAATTTTTTTTTTATTTATTATTATTTTTATTTTTATTTCAAACCTCGAACTGGATCTCCTCCATTTGACCCTTGATGCCATTTCAACTGAAGGGATGACATTGTTTTTGAATAAACTCCCAAATTTGGTGCAGAAGGTGGTACTAATTTAAAAAAAAAAAATTATTACTAAAAAATGTTTTTTCTTTCTATAAATTATGATAAACTTACCTAAAACAACTACAAGATATTTCACTTCGTCATTTCCATATTTGTTCTGTACTTTACAGGTGTAATTTCCACTGTCTTCCAAATCAACTCGTTGTATCACTAAAGTACCATCGGGACCTAACTGGGCGCGTTCATTAGGCGTGATCGTTTTCCCACTACAAGATATTGTTTTATAATCATTATTAGACCCCGGATATTTATACAAAATAAAATTCGTTTTATGCGCATAAATTTGATAAAATGAATGCCCACAAGGTACGTTTCTGGCGGAAAAAGTACATTTATGCATTGAAAATATGAATTTATGCATTTTTGGTCAAATTTGGTGTTCATGGAATTTTGGACGAATTTGGCAAAAATATAAAAACATAGTGCATTTATTTATCCAAGCTCTAGTCATTATCTACAATAAATGTTGACTTAAATACCCTTTTATCCAGGATTTTGTTGGTTGTGGTGAACCAACTGCTCGACAATTCAGTTTCAAGTCTTTCTTCCAAGGTGTTTTGATAACATCATCAAACGCTGCCGTCTGAGCTGGAACTGTGAAATAAATTCCAATAAATTATTTGATAAATTTTATAACAAAACAAATATAAATAAGTGACTACTCGTTTGTTCGCCAGTCAGTCGATTAACGACTTTCGACCGCGGTCCCTCTCCCACTCCGGAAACAGCCGTAATCCAAAACTCGTATCTTTGATTCTTATCCAGGCCAGTAATTTGATAAACCAAATCATCTCTAGATGTATGGATATCAGTGTCATCCACTCCTCCAGGTTTCGGTACTGCATCTTTACTGTAACGCGTTTCCGCTCCAATCTGTCCATACCAAAAAAAAAAACAATTAATTAATTACAGAAAAATAAAATTACAAGTCCAACACTTACTTCTTCATCGTAATCAATTGCTCGAACGTAAACATTGTACTTAGTAATAGCGCCATTCGGTTTAAGAGGCGGTTTCCAAGTCACTAAAACCGCATCAGATGATGACGATAACACTTTGATATCACCCGGTGCACTTGGAACTAAAAAGAAAATTATTTAACATCCAAATTAATTTGGTTTCTAAATAATAATAATTTTACCATCTTCATGTGTTTTGCAATAGATTGGATGACTTCTACTGCCTTCACCAACTTTAGTAAATGCAGCCACTTCAATACTGTAATTTGTATTTACTTCCAAACCTTGCAAAGTTAATTTAGGTACATCGATTGATTTTGAATGATACGCTGCGTCTATAATACAAAATTAATTATCAATTAATTATTAATTAACTAAATTAAAACCAATCATTGCAAATACTTACCATACCAATCGTCGAATGGTTTGTAAAAAACTTTGTATCCTCTTAAAATCCCATTGGTATAGTCTGGAGATATTGGATCCCATATAATGTATACGGTAGTAGTGGATAATGGAGAACAGCGAATATTGTACGGTGCAACACTTGGAACTGAAATTAATTATAAAAACTTTATAGTCATTGCAGATTAATGAAATTAGAAATAATTACCATCTTCAGATGTCATCACATGCAATTCTTCTGTGGGTGGTCCATTGCCTTTTCCGTTGTATGCTTGTACGATAATCATGTACTGAGTGTACATGTCTAATTCAGTGAGTTGGTAAATTAGATCATCCGTGTAATCTTCAGGTATTTCAATTGAGATGAAAGTATAAGTGGAATCCGATCGACTGACTTTGTAACCGATACGATAACCCCGGATCACACCGTTCCAGAATTTCTTTTCCGGTTGTTTCCACGTGATTCGCAAAGACTGTTTATCCACTGGCTCGATTTCAACATTTAATGGTGGTCCTGATGGAGCTGTAATAGAAAATATCAAATTTTAAATTTTCATCGGAGAATTTGAATTTGTGTTCAAAAATTACCTTGTTCTTCTGTTTGAAAATCTAAGTCATTGCTGAAATTACTATATCCAATGCTGTTTGCTGCTGCCAATCGAATGTCATAAAAAGCGTACGGTTTTAAATCGTTAATTAGAGTCCAGTTCCTTGTTCGAAGAAGACTTAAATTTTGTGATAAATTCCAGTCCGCTATAAACAAATTTTAAAGAAAGATATCAGAGATAGATTTTAACGATCTAACACATTGTTGAGTGTATTACTCTTTTTTTCTTTGTACTGCAACAAAAAATGAGTAATCGGACTGCTTCCGTCTTGTGGTATTTGCCATTTTACTAAATTGCTGCCATTTCCGGACGATTTGACTTCGATTAACACTGGTGGATCAGGTACATCTAATGGAAAAAAATGTAATATAAAAAATTGAATCATTTTTAAACAATATTTTGTTATATTCACAAGCATACCTAAAATAGTAACGTGGAAATTAGTTTCATCACTACCATAATCATTTTTAGCGATGCAAACATACGTGTTTGAATCATTTTTCTTCGCTTTGGAAATGAATAGCTCACTTATTGCCGAATTCTTCGTTGCATTTTCCTTAGATCGTAGTTGAAATCTGCTCAAAACAAATAAAATTTTATTTAAATGTGTAAAGAAATAAAATGTTACCGCACCTTAGATTACGATGAATGTCAAGTGTCTTATTATTAAGTTTCCAATTGAAAGTAATGGGCAAATCTCCCGTTGCTTCACAAATGAGATGAATCTTTTCAGAAATACTGAATGATTTGTTATTATTTTTAAATATAAATCTCGTTGGACCTGAAAAATAATTTTTTATCAATGTCAAGCTAAGAATACATTTTTTGATTAACTTACGATAAATTTTAAGATACATGGCTTTACTCAAGCCGTCTCCAATTCCATTGGAAGCATGACAGAAATAATAGCCTTCATTGTGTTCACTTAAGTACGGTATCCGCAAAGATCCATTTTGTAAAATTTGGATGTGGCCATTTGTGGCCACTAGATCGCGTTGATCATTCGGGTTGTTACCTAAAACACAGAATTTTGTTACTAAAATTTGATGATGTTTTTTGACGTAGGTACAGACTTCGAGTTTTCATCCATTGAATGGTTGGTTTTGGAAATCCTTCGGCCATACAATCAATTATGACACCACTGCCAACTAAGGCGTGCATGTCTTGTGGTTTAATCACCCAATGAGGTGGAACTGAAAAATGTAGGAATTCTGAATTAATTTGAATTTACCAATTTTTAGAAATGATGTATGTTAAATTTTTTTTTTTTTTTTTTTACAAAAATAATTTGTAAAAGTAATTTTTATTTTTAAAGCCAATATATTTTTGAAATTCTAAACTACTGAGTATCAAATTTATTTTAAAAAATAATAAAAAAATGAAATTAAATGGACAGTTCAATAATTTGAGTACATTGGTTAATTTTACCCTTTTTAATTTTTTTTAATATATAAAATATATTTTGCATTAAAAAACTTCAAATATTAATGAACATGTCCTTTTAATGAATAATGCAGTTAACTAAAATATTGAAATTGCCAGAATGACAGAAGTATAGACAGTGGAGTCATGATTGAGATAAAAAGAATTTGTATAGGAAATGCTTGAAGAGAAACCACTGAACTACTAAGACTACAAGAAATTCACTACTTCTATACAGTTGAATTTAATATTCTATTTAAAAAAATGATTGTCATAGACTGAGATAGAATAGTCAGAAGAAATAAATTCTGGGTTACTGTGAGCTTTGTGAGACCTTTTGAGATTGTCAATATGTCATGAGAATAAAGAGTTTGTAGAGAAACAGCTGAAGACTACAGAAGTACACTACTCTTAGATAGTTGAATTTAGTCTCTTAGGAGAGAATTAGTTAGAATGTAAGCTTTGTGAAACCTTTTGTTGTCAAAAATTTCAATAACTTTTTTTGTAAATTTTTAAAATTACCCCATAATATCATATTGTAAAACAACTATTGACTAACACTGATTTTAATTTCTATTACATGTGATTTTTGTTTACAATTTTCAGGTTATTGACTCTTGATAAATGATAACTAATGAAGACTATCACTTAGCGCAGGAGATAATAAATCATTAATGTAATGTCAATAACCTGGAAATATATTTTGTCCAAAAAAAACTGTAGTATTGATTATGTGATCAGTTCACAATGCTTTTGTATAACTTGACGATGTTGTTTGTATTTGTAAGAAAGATATAGTCAGTTTAGGTACAGACCAAAGGCAGCATGAGTAGAAAAGATAGTCGTAGAGGTGAAATTTTGAATTCATTCGACCTATATACTGCATTGCTAAAACTTTCTTTTTTACCATTAACTCTGAGTTCAGCTGTGTGGTTTGCGAAGCCAGCATGATTAGTCGCAGTGCAAGTGTATTTGCCATTATGGTGGGCACTTAGCGGATCGATAGAAAGGACGCTGGAATATTCGTCAAAATCTCTTATGGTTACAACTAATTCTTTGGGGACCACATCCCCATCCTTGAGCCAAGTTATTCTCATTGGCAAATCGCCGCGGCTCACTACGCACGTGACCCGAACAAGCATGCCCTCTAACAAATGCTCGTCTTGGAATGTGAATGGTACGATAATTGGTGGAACTGTAAAAATGCAAATCGTAAATAGTGTGATATGAATGTAAAAATTACCATTAACTGTGAGAATGGCTGTGTGATTAGTTTCGGCGGCTCCGTTTTTTGCACTACATGTGTATTTTCCCGCGTGACGGGAAGAAACATTATTTATCGTTAAAATGCTGGAATGTTCGTCAATCACTCTAATTTTGATGTCGGATTGTGTTGTTACTGGAACATCATCTTTAAACCATGTCAGATCTAAAGGTAAATCTCCTTGAAAAACTACACAAGAAACCCGGACCAAAACTCCCTCATAAATATTTTCGTGTGCAAATGAAAAAGGCACTATTTGTGGTGCAACTGGAAATAGAATATGTAAAGTAAAGTATACACTAAATGTGTAAAACTGTCAATTAATAAATATTCTTGTAGAAGTTGTAAGTTGTAGTGAGCCAGTCTTGTGAGTAGATACCTGTATAAAACAATTATGGTTGTATTAGGAATCAATTTTGTAATGTAGTACAATATATATTCATTTTTTTATATTGTCAAGAATTGATGAGGTTATTTACTGTTTGTGAATTTCTTTTTTTGTCAATTCACTTTTGTTTTGTAATCTGGATGTTTTTCTTTATTTCTTTCTTTTTTTTTAAAAAAAAGTAAAGGGTTTTCGTTTTTTATATTTTGTAACTTGTTTTCAAACCATATTTTTGTGCAAGCAAGTTGCATCACTTAAATGAGTGTCAAAAGCGGTTCAACAAAAATATGGTGCTTGTAAATATGTTATACTCTTTCTAGGCTTTAATGATGCGTCCTGCGTCATAAATTGGTCTTATTCATGACACAAAATACGCCAAGAAAGTTTGAAAAGTCGACTTTGGTTTTTAAGATTGAATATATCTAATGTTCACAATTAACTGTTTATAACTTACTATGTGTTGACCAAATTGCGGTAATCGATCATCACATACCATATTTCTCGAACTAGAAGCACACCTATATATCTTGTCATTTTATAATGTATTTTTGCATTATGAAATGACAAGATATAACTTTACATGTCATAATTCCATAGGAATTACATGAACACTTATTTGCTTAGGTCCATTCTAAAATGGACATATGCATTCCCCCTAATACGTAAAAGTGCACTCCGAAATATAAGCACACCATTTTTGAAGCTTGAAAACATTACAAGTACGTGTTTGTAATTCGAGAAATAGCGTAATATATTTTCTATTTATATTATCAGTCACTAATAATTTGTCTACAATCTACATCTATTCTTGACACTTTTTAGATATAATTTTCTTAATAACTGCAACAAAAAAAAAACAAGTTGAATATTAATTTTGGGAATTGTAGCCTACCATTCACCGCTAACTTGGTGGTGAAATGAGTATTGGCAGCTTTGTTAATGGCCACACAGGTGTAATTTCCATTATGTTGCGGATTGATGGCAGGTATCATGAGTATACTGGAGTATTCGTCAATCTCGCGAATAGTAATACCTAATGCTTTAGAAATTTCACTACCATCTTTTAACCATTTGATTGTCATTGGCGTGTCGCCATCACTGACAACACACTGCAAACGAGCCCTAGAACCTTGTCGCACTACATCTTCTTGAAAGAAAAATGGCGTTATTTTTGGTGGCACTGAAATTAGCACATTCAATTAATTAGTAACACTAATGGCTTGAAATTTGATTCCAGATTTCTATGTAAATATTAATTTCCTAAAAAAAAGACAGTATTTATTAAAAATTATTCTTTTTTTATATTTATCATTAAACAGTTTTATCTTTTATTTGTACCAAGTATATTGATGTCAACATATCCCCGCGCGGATTCTCCGTTGTTGTTTCTAACGCTGCATATGTATCGTCCTTCGTCCCGGCCTCGTTGAACATTTTCTAAGCGAAGTGTTCCATTCTTCAAAATGACTTGTCGTAAGTGAGCAGGAAGAATATCATCACCTAGATTACATTTTATAGTTATTAATGAGACGTTTTTCAAAAAAAGATATCTAGCTACATACCTTTTTCCCATGTTAATGTGTCAAATGGGTATCCATATATTGGACAGTTCAACCAAACTGTATCACCTGATATTGCCGATATTTTTGGTCGACTTCGTGCTTCTAATTTTCCTAAAAAATTAAATCCAAAGATGTAAATCTGTTTCTTAGTAGGACTCGGACCAAGCATTGTGGGTAGAAAGTTTCCATTAGTTTATTGGAAGTAAATCAAGATTGCTTTTTCACTCCCTGTTGTTTAAATTATCGTAGAAATTATTTTTATCATATTTCTGCAATTAACAGAAAGTGAAAATGAATCTGCAACCTTGATGGTTTAACAGCAACAAGAAGTGAAAGAGCACCTTATAACATCACTACCGCTCACCGCCATTATGAG
Source organism: Strigamia maritima (assembly GCA_000239455.1). Lineage (NCBI taxonomy): Eukaryota > Metazoa > Arthropoda > Chilopoda > Geophilomorpha > Linotaeniidae > Strigamia > Strigamia maritima. The sequence continues at coordinate 150,810 of JH430009.1, forward strand.
TCTAGTAGATATAGGTCTATGATAGGACTTAATCTAAAAACTTTATTTGATAACGCTTAGCGCAGTTTTGCCCCAAGAAACCCACTTCGACTTCTTTCTTCAACCAAGCATTATTACCCAAGTCTTACAGCCCTATACGTGTCCATGAGTACTCTAATACAAGGCGCATTTTAATGTCTCTATTCCCAATTCAAGGATCCCGCAGCAAATCATACGGGAAAACCCATCGACAACAGACAGGAAAATTCGGAAAAAACTCCTTCACACATATTGATTCCCACGCCGGTGCCCTGAGGCGAACCTGGGCCAATGTGGTGTGAGACCAGTACAATAACCACTAGGCCACCTGCGCCCAGGACTTAATATACACAAATATTCTGTAATGCTAAGTTCCCACTTGGCAGAAATTTCGGCAGAAAATTTTCTGCTGCAGAAAATTTTGAGTGCAGAAAAGTATGTGGACTGAAAAGTGGGCAAAAATATACAGAAAAGTAGAATTTAAAAATGGATGCCAGCTAAGGAAGACAATTTATAAAGACTGCTGCTTTCTACACTCAAAATTTTCTGCAGCAGAAAATTTTCTGCCGGAGTTTCTGCCAAGTGGGAACTAAGCATAAACGTAATCATAATACCGTGAACATATATGCGTGTTGAGTATTCGACACTGCCTTTTCGGTTTTTTGCATGACATGTATAAACTCCTCCATTTTCAACTTTCAGACTAGTAATGTTTAACCAACTGATGATACTATCTGCTGATTCTTTCTGACTGTTTCCTCTAACAGCCATACCATCCAGTGTCCATGAAATGTCTGGTGTAGGTGTTCCAGTGGCTTCACAAAGAATACTCAACGATTCTTTCGGCCTTAAAGTTTTTTCTTCGAATGTTGTTAAGAACTCAGGAGGCGAATCTGTAATTAATTAATAATTAATAATTACTCCATTAAAATCCTTATAAATTATTTACCTCCTAATTTTAATCTTGCTGAAGCATGTACCACGTCAAAATCATTTTTTACAAAACATTGATACATGCCTTTGTCAGCAGCACTAACTGATTTTACGGTTAAAGTAGCATTGTTCTTATTCAGTTGATTCTCAAAGTGTGACACTTGCTTTCCATCTTTCAACCACTGAATATTTTTAATTGGGTAACCAGTCACTTCACAGTTAAAAGTTGTTTTATGTCCAATATCAATCACAGCAATGGGTGGTGTTATTGTAGCAAATAGACGACCTAAAAAAACATTTCAGAATTTTAAGTACAGTAACACTTCCAAAGAATACTCTTACCAAATACTATCAATTCTGTTTCCATCTGTTGAGTTCCTGCACCATTGGTTGATTCACATATAAATTTGCCAGCATCATATTGTTGAACATCAATTATGATTAAAGCTCCTTGAACTATTTTGTAGCGAGCATCTTCATTAATAGGTTTGATCACAGAGGAAAGACTAGAATACCATCTAAAAATCATGTATACTGATTACTACAGGCTACATCAATTGAATTTATCAAATGTTGAAATGATTTATTACTTCTCTTCAGGAACTGGATGACCATTAGACACGCATGGAATAATTGCATCATGACCTTCTTCGGCAACAACAGATGTCTGATGTATTAGCATTCTTGGAGGTACATTGCCTTCAGGTTCTGTGATTAGAAAATTGCTGTAGCTACTAATAACAACAAGAGTAGATGGCAAGACACTAAGAATGTACAATCACAGCACTTCAGTGATACTCTGGCGCGGCTCTCAAGTTTATTTGCACCGAGTCCAAAAATTCCAGAATTACGGATAACAAATTCAGCCGAATGTTTAACTTTTTCTAATACCGAATAATAATCCGGACCAAACACCGGACAATATTTTTTGGACCCGCCTATGTCCTGACCACACAAGTTTGACTGTATTCGTAATTTCGGCAATGGAGAATATTGGTCAAAGTTGAATGCAAAATGCTTTTAGTTGTACTTTTTTTCCCACTTTTTCCACAACAATTATTACCAGTTACGAATAACTTTCCAGCTGAAACACTTGTTTTTATCTCTTTAGTGAGTTTGTGCCTTGCTTGACAACGAAATGTTGTCTGCGCATCTTCGGGACCAGCATTTTTCAACAATAATTCACCACTTGGGAGAACAGCATATTTTCCTTCTAAAAATAAAAAATAAAAAATATTGAACATTCATAATTCAATTGAAAACTCAATTTGCACTGACCTTTTTCTATGCCATTGACTTGAATAGTAAAAGCACCATCTCTAATCCATGAAAGAACTTCCACATACTCTGTTAGAAAACTTGGCACATGGCATCTAATGACAGCAGTGTTCCCCCGAATGATGTAGACATTGTAAACATACACGTCAAATGGTTGAATTGTAACTAGATTGAAAGGAAAAACATCACAATGACAATCCAAACTGTATATAACAAAGCAGAAAATGTCAAAAATTATAATGAACTACCATTATAGTAACTTTTCAGTGTTATCTTAATTCTTTGCCTTAAAGCTCATCCTTCAGATTTAATATTGCAAAAACATAATGTAAAAATGTTATGAAATAAAAATAGGCTTAAATCTTGCTTCTTGTGGAGTGATTGCAATGTTTGAACAGTTAGCAGTAAAAGAAGCAAATGATGTCCCTGGAGACAATCCTAATTTTGTGTTTCAATTCAGAATGGAACCCATGGGCTTGAAGACAAAAAATTACCAAGATTACAGGAGGTTTGGACTTAATAAGCACCTGCTCTTATTGCAACATCTCTGCTGAAAATAGTTCCTACAAGATTGGAAGCAGTGCATTTGTATGTGGCAGTGTGGACATCTTGTCTGTACTCTTCGGCTTTAAACGGCGGTAAGAGTAAAGTTCCATTTGGATAGACCAATCTGAGATTGGTGATGTTTGAAATAGATGATCCGTCAGCTAGTTGCCAACCGAGTGTAGGTTGAGGAGTGCCTTCAGCATTACAGTCAATTTGGACTCCACTTGAGTTGGAAAATTCAATTATATCATCTGGTTCTTGGGTAAAAATGGGGCCTTCTAAACCATTGCCATTGGTGGTGTAAAGACCTGTAAAATATTATATAAATAAAAAAATATTTGGGTTAAAAGGCTTTCATTGTAAATAATGCACAGTACTAATACAAAGAGTTTTATCACAAGTTTAAATATTTGGCTATGTCCAAGCTAGTACACAAAAAAACTTCTTTATAAAATCAACATTGCCATCTACGTAGCAGCAGTATCTCTATGTCGATATTTTGTAAAAATTTCAGATTTCCTTCGAACAATTGAACTTTTGTTATGTATTCTAAAAACATCCTCAGGTAGCTTCAATAGTAAATTTTGGACTTCTTCATCTGATGTTTATTAAGCAGCTATTATTACCACATATACTTTAAATTAGATTATACAACTAGAACTAAAATAACAAGACACCAGACATCTAAAAATCTCTGTAGACCTAAAAAAAATACTAATATTCAAAAGTGAAAATGTGTCTTATGTCAATTCATGATTCTTGGTTGGAAGCAAAGCAACCATCTTCATTGTTAGAATAAAGTGAAATTACAACATTTCATTGTTTACAAATTTACCTATGTTTTTTTTCTTTTGCTTACAAACTAAGCAATTATACTTAAAGTAAAACCAAGCTTAATTTGACTGATTGTCACCATTCAGTGAACTCTCTCTTTCCTCTAGTGGCTCACCACAAATGTGTGAAATGGAACCTGCCATTTTTTACGACCTTACCTGATGGCGCTTTAGTTAACCATTCTATTGATTACTTCACTCTTTCACGTACTTCCGGCATGAAATTAAAAAAATCTGTCATTATGTTGTTAAGCTTATATTAACTCATATTTTGCATATTGCTATTTAATAACCTGAATCATAAATATACTTTTAATTAAATTACTAATCATTTATTTACTCGGGCACTGGCAGTGATTAATCAGTTAAACTTTCCAGGTTTCTGTTTTTGTCTGTAAACTTTTAATGATTCCTTAATATTTTTTTAAATTAAAATTTTTTTTGTAAGTTCTAACCAACAATTAAATAGTCAAAGCTGACATTATTAATTTATTGTTGCTCTTGTATTGCATTTTATACCACTTCATGACTTCGAATCTTCGATGAATGTTTGATTTAAATGTTTTTTCTTCTTTTTTTTACGCATCAAAAGAAAACTGTTATTTTCCTAATGGTTTCATGGTAAAAATGTCAGTCGACTCAACAATTTAGCCAAGAGAGGGCGTCAATTTTTTTTCTTTGTCAATCATCCTTTTTAGGACTCAACTCAACCTTGCATTTGCACAAAACCCATAAAAAAATGTTACCATAGAAATAGAACCTAGATTCAGCAAAGATGAAAAACAACTGGAATTCTTATTCAAGTATTAAAAGATTTACTGCATAAAATTTTTTATTCGACCATTGGATCAAGCATGTTTCAAAGCCCTCACATAATTTTTTAGATATTTTTTTAAAAAAGATTACCAAATCGAGAATGTGTATATGCGATTGATTACCAGTTAGGACTCTTAAGCATTTAGCACAGGGATTAGCAACTTCTGACGCCAGAAACAACAATGTTCTTCAGCAAACTCAAATAAGGCTGAGGCCATTTTAAGAAATGGCAAAAATTATTCGGCTATAAAATTTTTGATGTCCTAAACCTCTAAACCAAGCCTAAACCTATAAATATTGCCTTTTGTGTTAAAACTGGAAACAGCAATCCACCACATCTTGAAAATTCAAGAATGATTGGAACAATGCAGCATCTTTGAAAATTTAGCCAAACTGCATAGTATGTAGGCTGTAGCAAAAGGAAAGAAACCTGCTGAAAGATCATTCTTTAGTAAAGATTCTGCTGAAGCTTGGACCCAGCTTTGCCAGCTAAGCCAAACTGTATTAACGGTGAATTGTGCTGGATCCTCACTTGGTTTTAAACTAGTAACAGAACCGTAAAGCAAGAACAAAATACATAAAGACAGTAAGTAATCAGTCTACTCTCGCCAATTAGAAGCAAACACAAGACCCGTTATCTCTTGTAGCAAAACTGTTCTAGTGTGAACTTAGTGTCAGATTTTCATGTCAGATTCTTTTTTGTCAGTTAATGGCGTGTTCTGCATGTACAACCGTAGTAGTCGCTTACGCCGGTAAATCTTATTTGCTCTCTCTCTGCTAGTGTGAACACCCTTAGATACTGATTTATCAATATAGCTTCTTGATAAAGAATCTTGTATTGAACCATCGGACACAATATTATCACAAATTATACATCAAAGTCTTATAAAAAGTTCTTGCTTCTTGTTTCCATTCGTATCACGTCTAAGGAGATTCTGTCTTTGAGCACTCAAGGTCATTCCTATTCGCCAAGTAAGTTGTCTTGGACAATAGTGCTATTTGATTGAAACGTGATCTGGAATAGATGGAACATAGTCACGTACAGCAGTCATCAATCATTTGCTTTCAGTGCTGGTAAACACATGTAATTCATCAGCAACATAATATTTTCCTCCTAAAACCTTCCAAACTTAGAATTTTTTGGATAAAAACTATAATGTCTTTGTGGTCAAAACATTTTTATCTCTTTGGTTTAATCAGTCTACAAATGAGCAAAAAAAATCCAATCTTTTTGCTAATGTAGATGAATCAGATCATTTTCTTTCCATCTGCTACCCCAAACCATTAATGTGGCAGAAAGACCCAATTTAATTTTTTTTTTTAACTTTTCAAGTTGAAAACCGGAAATGATGATATGATGTGTCTAATTCTAGACACCAAGTCAAGGGGCAAGTTCAGATTCTCAGTTGCAAAATATCCAAAAGCAACAAATAAAGAAGTTTTTAGAATTTTCAGATTTTGTGTTTTCATGCACAAAAAGAAATTTGCAATTTGAATTCTAGATAGAAACAGCCACTTTGCTTATCACCTGTTCTGTTCCCATTAAAACCCAGAAGTTAAGCAGCATTAACTCTGGTCAATACTTGGGTGAGTGACCTACTGGGAATCTCCGTTGTTTCTCATCCTTTAAAGATACTGTTTCTATGACAACAACAATTTCCAAGGTCTGTGTATTATGGTCGTGTAGCCATAGTGGTCCAATCACAGACCTGTCAAATAATAGAGATGATCATCATTATTCTTTGCAGACCTGTGAAAAGCTTTTGGACTACAGTAAACCGTAAACAATGGGCCCGATTAACAAGCGCAGCAATTACTCAGCTGGAAAGTCATTGTTGGACATTGCTGGGAAATGAAAATTTCTAAAGCTAATCTTCTCTTCACTCTATATATATATATACGTACGTATATATATATACGTATGTACAAAACTGATTTATGTAATAAGCCTGAGCCATCCCATCTCTGGAGGTAGCTCAAGTTAAACAATGGAAAATGACAATAGTTTTGCGCGATTTAGCTTTTTATATAGAATTCCCATGCTTAACTCATTGTTGGTTAATCTGACCCATTGTAGAGTACAAAAGCTACCTTCCTGATAGATATGGACGTAGAACTTAGCACGAATCGCAAAAAAACAAGAGAGCCAAAAACCAAAAATTTTACGTCTTCAAGAACAACTTGTGCTACTTGCGAGCAATAGAATGAAGAAAAACAGTTTGAGACACAAATAAAAAACAAGTGGGTTACTTAACAACAAGAAAAGCAACGCAACATGAAATTTAATGCCTGTCCGCGTAACTCTATAGTCCATATCGGATTGGCTGGAACCTTTTCACGCAGCAATGTATTCCAACACAGGGTCACATGATCTCATCTTCAAATGGCGAAACATGTACATGACAACATCAAAATGTCGTCAACAAACTGGCAATGCCAATTTATCCGATTTTGTCTCTTTCTATGTTAGGTGAGTTCGGTAATGAATTAGTTCTCTGCATGTGTAAAAAGGTCCTGGCCAATCCAAAATAGACTATAGAGTTACGCGGACAGACTATAGGGCTAAACCTCATTCAAAATAACTGGGTCGCTTTGTTGGGTCCTGTCTAAAACTATTACCCATCTGCAACTGAATAAAAATTAAAATTTTAAAAAATGTCACCTCACAGAAAGCTCTTTGCATAGCTAACCACCCACAGCAGGAATTCTGCCTTTGGGATCATAAACATGTAAAATCAAAATAAACAAATTCAAAATTTAGCATTAAGATCAATGAACCACTCTAATGTATCTCTATTTATACCTGTTACTAGATTTCTTAACTCTTTACCTAAAGGTCATGACATTTACTTATAAAAATAAAGTCAGTGCCAAGTCAGGTTGATATTGGTTTTGACAGTTTAATTTGCGACGAATTGAAATGACTTAAACATGGTTTACGAGGATAAAAAATTGATCGACCTTGAACATGCCATTTCCACTTAGAGAAAACATTTCCAGTGGATCAACCACGGGTGACTTGACATGACATTCTGTCATCGTAATTAGCATATACATACATATTAAATAAACAGATACTTTTTACTCATTTTAATGTAAAACAAAATCTCTAAAAATTACTTCGACAATTTTTATTAAAGCAAATACCATATTCCCTCTCTTTGTGCGGCATACCGAGCCTGGCCAGATTTCTATTATTGACAATTGGTCTTTTATCGGGCATGCAGTAAAATTCGAATTAGTGCTGTAAAACTTACTTTATCCGGCATGCCGGATAATTCGAATAATTCGGCACCCTGGTCAGACTAAGTTTTAACCGGCATGCCACAAAAAGAGAGAGGGAATATGATAATAATTAATTAAACTACGCACTTTGAAAAAGCACTAAATTTATATTTAGTCTGAGATTATTTTATATCGGTAAAACCAAGTAACAAATACCAGAAAATAGCAAATACAATTTCTTAGAACATCATGGAGGTAGGTACTTGAAAAAAAATATATTTTAAGAAATCCATTTTTCTTGCCAATTTTTCCAACCTAGTCAAAACGTTTACCTGATATTGTTTTATCGATTTACACTTCAACATTAATACACCCAATGCATATCTATGAGAAAATTTCCTATACATGACAACGCAACTCAACATCAAAAGAATATACAATTTCCTATTGATTTCTATCAGTCATTTCCATTTTTAAAAACCTCTTAGTATCTCTTTGACTCAAAATCAAAGCTAGCTTGTTTGTCTTCTTTTTTCACCATATATATACTAAACAAAATCCATATTACATTCTATTTTTAACTCACTCAAATTGAATTTTTGCTAAGAAAAAAAACAAATCTTGCTTGTTTTAGCAAGTAAGTGACAGTTGACACACAATTAATCTCCCATTGACTATTAAATTAATAATTTGCATTCATGAAAGCATGAAAAGCAGCTATGAATTGGACAAGTTGTGTGTGTGTGTGAATTTATCACTTGACCACTAGTGCAAAGCTTGAGAAAAAAAGAAATAAAACACTTTTCACTCTAATCTTTAGATTTGTAGTACGGTAAGGTGATCACTGTAATTGTGAGTAGGTCTAGTTGAAAATTAGCCAAGGTCTAGGTAACTGTTTCAGTGATGTTAAAAAAAATGCAAAACGTGGGATTCATCCCACAGTAAAAGTGCAGCAATTATTTCCAGCAGATAATTAATCAGTATTAAAGACACTAGCAATAGTTTGATGCAATTTTGTATGAAAAATGACTTGGTGTGAAGACTGTGAAGACTGTGAACAGAGAACTTGCTTGGACAATTCTGAATTGAGTTCCCATAATGCTGTTGAGTAACAAAGTTCCCAATTTCACGTGTAATTTCATTAGAGCTAAAATCCATTAGAGATAACTGTCATTAGAGCTAAAAAGCCATGCATTAGAAGCTAAATTTTATTTAGTAGAGCTAAATTGAAAACACCCTTTATTTTTCTTCTGCAAAAAAAATGCCAATAAAATATTTATTTATTTTTTTTTATGAAAAGAAATATGTAAATTCTTGAGATTTTCCATCTTTTTAACGAAAAATTGAAAAACTTTGCATTTTTTAGTTATTTTTTTATCAAAACTTGCACAAAAAAGACTTGGATCAATATTTCTTACCTTCCTTCAATTTTTTAATGCAATCAATCAGCCTAATTGATTTTATTAGGACAGCTGTTGCATGAATGCAGCAAAGCGGAATTATTTGATTGCAAAAGAAAATACAACAAACAAGTTGAATTTTGAAAACAAAAATTGAATAAAGAGCAAAAATGGTAAATAAATTATTTAAGGTGTACACACAAACGTGTATAAAGATTAAATAGATAAGTTTCAGCAAGTACTTGCTATAAATAAGCTTAGTTGTTTGTGCAAGACTAAAATAGTTATCAACAATGTGATGAATAGTAAAAAGCTCTCTCCTGAATATGAATGTGTGAACTTGCAAACTGGTTGACCTGCAGAAAGAAGAAAATTTTAAACTCTTCAAACATCTGCTAGGCAAACAAGCATCAAGATAAGCAAAGTAGGCTTATAGTCTCTTGAGAAAAGTACCATATGTCATTTCGAAGAAATGGATATGTTTTTCCTTTTTAAGAAACAATTTAAAAAAAAAAGCCTCAGATGTATACCAACTACCATTCAAAAGAAAAGGAAAGAAAATGTAGAAAGGCTTCATTCAATAATGAATCAAATTGCAAGAACTAAATACATTTGTAGATAAAAAGAAGAAAAAAGAAAAAATAAGAAGAAAAAAAATTGGTAGATTATCTTTTGCTTCTTTAAATAGGAGAAAAAATATATCCTTGCTTGAAAATAGAAATAAAAGACTTATTTTAGTTTGTTGATGATAAAATTATTGATATTGTACAAGAAAAAAATTAGTGGACAATAAAGTATGGATTTTGCCTAATCTTGTGCACTATTACTTTCTGAATAAAATACTCTTCTACATCGTGCGATGAAAGAGTTTTACAACATCAGATATTTTATAGCTGAATAATTTTCGCTATTCCTTAAAATGTCCGAAATAGTTTTTATTCATTTTTTTAAATTTTCAGAACACTTTTAAAAAAAATCATTTTGAATCCCAAACAGCTTATTTGAGCTTGGTGAGGGACATTGTTGGCCACTGCTGGCAGGGCGCTGTTTCTGACGTCACAGTTGGTGTTAAATGAATGAGAGAAACGTCACAACTGGTAACAATTGTGCAAATTCTCGATTTGGTCTCGCTTTAATCTCTCATCTTTTCATATTAGACAGTTTGCGATTTCTCGTACGAGACTGAAAACGAGATTTAAAAAAACGAATTTACCTAAAAATTCGTTTTTTTAAAATCTCGTTAATAAAATGTCGTATCAAGAAATTTTAGCAGAACTAGACACCTTATCACAAATTAAGCCTAAGTATTGAGCTTGTGGTTTGTGCAAGGTGTTTAACTAATAAAAAAACTAACCTGAGACATTGAAATCGACACAAATTTGGCAACATTGCAGCCGAAGCGGAGGGAAAATGGCGGCAGAATTTCACGACAATTGTTGTATTGCATGCAGTGCGCATGCGCAAATCAAGTCGTATGCACGACAATTTGAGACGAGATTTTTGAAAAATCTCGACCGAAACCTTTCAAACGAGAATACATGTAACGAGATTTTTAACAATATCTCGCATTCTCGTAATGAAAAAAATCTCGTACGAGAAATCGCAAACTGTCTATTATCGTCTGCACGCTTTCACAACTTCAACATTGGGTTTTAACCTGAAAATATTTTTCAAAAATCTCTGAAAAATTATTTAGGGTTTTTTTAAAATGTTGTTTCATCTAATGGACCAATAAAAAATGTCATAAACCTTTTAACAAATTTCTATACATTTCTCCAAGTTGAAATTGTGGGTCAAGGGATGCATAAACTATATTTGCCTGTTTTGTTGTTATACATTTAAAATCCAGCCATTTTTCCAACTACCGGTATTTTTCTTTCATCATATAATGTTGATGAAAGATATCCACAAATAGAAACCTTCTTTAGTAATCCATCCTGTAGTCCTTAATGAATAATTAAAATCAGTATCTTAAAAAAAAATTACAACAATAAACTATTTAAATTTATATTTCTGAAAGTTACATTTCAGTAGAATTTACATTAAAAAACAAGATTTATATTCATTATTTATGCTCACCATGCTTCAAAAACAAACTCAGCACCTTTACAACAACTATCCCCTAATTAATAGGTCTTTAGGGAACCAATTAGGGGTCTGGAAGATTTCACATTCCAGAATTAGCCAAAATAGTCCAATTTGTAAAATAAAAATTATATAATTAATACTATTATAATACACGTCAATATCCCAATCATTCGGTGCTTTCGATAATCGAAAATCTCATCAGCAGATCCAACCATCTGGAGCACATTTCGATTATCGAAATCACTGTGAACAATTGGAATATTTAATGAAAAAAATTGAAGAACTAATTTTTATTTTATTTCATTTCAAACCTAAGGCGCACATAAAGATGGTTCTTGAGTACAATTTGTAATTTTTAAGTTGATACAATTTACATCTTATAAAATACCTACTTAAAACAAAACCCCAAAATACTCAGATAAACAAATGCAGACCAAACCCTGTATAAACAACATTGGATTCATTAAAAAAAATATGAGCACCTGTCTGTCAGCAGAAACATCTGCTCTGGCGAGTGGCTAGAATGGAAATGAGATCGACAGCTGATGCAGCTGTTCGCCCCGCCACTTTATGTTGAGGAATCTCAGTTGAGCCTTCCTAACTAATAACAAACAATGGTTTGATTCATTTCCTTAATTCAATTAACCAATTTCTTACATGTGGCATCAAGTAATAAAAAATGGAAGTGGATCGAGTTGGTATATGGAACAAAAAAGTCACGATTTTTATTTTCCCTAACCTGATCTTATCCAGTTTATTCCAGCAAGTGCAATTTCATAGTAATTTCGGTTTTTGTGTTTGATCAAAATCCATGACCTTATTATGTATCACAAACTGCAGAATTGCATAGTCAACTCATGTTTTTTCATCAATGTTTTTTAATGTCAAGGACAAGAATAACAAGACATTCAAATCATATTTTTAAAATATGAAATATATTTAGCTATGCATGAATGTTCATTATATTAGGACTATACAACAACCTAAACATGAATCACTTTCGGGGATCCGGTTACTATACTTGATTTATCAGATCCCAATATTTAAAAATTATTTCCAATACTAAATAATTTCTAGTCTGAAATCAAAAAAGTACAGGTAAATTTCTGTTTATATGATATCGTAAGCCATATAGAATGCCTGTGTTGATTTAGCACAGACATTCTGTCTAGATAATGTGTCATGTCTGTATTTGTGCTGCATGGGAATATATCATCCAAAATGGCTGCTAATAATTTGAATAAAACAACAAAATATTTTCCTAGATTAGGTCAATTTGATTTGATCACAGTCATGGAAAACACAAATAATTGAAGAAATAACTCTACAAAAGACAATTTTTTTGGTTTCCTGACACCACCTAGAATTTTCTTGGTATTTTGCATCCCCTCTATCTTTCATTCAAACATCATGATTAATAAAAAACATTTCTTGCAACACATTTGGTCATCTTTCAACTTTTGAACTCAAATACCATCAAATTATGATTAGATTAAAGTTTAAATTAGACAACAAAATAGAAGACAAAACTGTCCATTTCCAGTCACATTCCCAGATGAGATTAACAGACAAACGCCATATGCATATCTCATAACACCACTTTCATTTCCATTATATTCCTATGGGAATCAGGTTCGCTATTATCTCACATCATCTTTTGTCTCAATAATGTCATAGTTCTCATTTTTAACATACAAGTACAAAATGGACAACAAAAACCAAAAATAAAAAGATAAAAATTAAAAAATACACAACTTCAACTGAAAATTAACATATTATCACCTAAAACTGAACTACTTACCTAATTAGACCATCAAACGTGATATAATATTCATTTTTAATACCATAAAACAAAAAATTAGTTCACCTTTAAAAAAATAATAAAAAAACTATATAATGCATTTCCTACCTCATTCACCTTAAAGCAGATACAACAGACTATTTATACCCAACAAATTGTTGCATATTTGCCATAAATGTGTCTTAAGAAGATGAAAAAACATGTGTATAACCCTGTTTTCTTGCCCACCCTTCGAATGTGGGGTGAAACTAGCTGCAGGATGTGACAATTATACAATGGACTCGCTTTCACAGCTGTTCCAGCGCTTCCGTGCTGTGGACAATGTCTGCGCGCCTTTTTAATGTCATATCATTACAAGATGGAAATCAAACTTACCACCGAGTTGATAAAAAAGGGTGAATTCCAGGAAGAGAAGAAGGAGCCATCGCTGATTTGTCATCGCTGGCGCCATAATGTGAGAGACCAGCGTCAGGCGGTGTGAGTCGAGTGCCGGGACTCGATCTTCTTTTTTCTTATTCCGACAATTGGTACATGAGTGTGGCTACGTACGCAATTTGTACACGAAAAGTGTGTGAAAAATTCTCCTTGGTTAAACACGTGGAACAGACATGACGGAGCAGTCGCTGCTTGCTGGATTCAAGGCTCCTCTCTCGTCTTGCATTGATCTTCTCTACTCTCGTTTGTCCAGACTTGCCCTACCCGTTCTGGAATAGACCGCGCCGGATTACTTTGTAGCGGCGAATGGGGATATGGAAAACAATCACATATTTGTTGGATGTTTGTAGTGTTGCAAAATGGACATTGTTGTTTTGTTTATGATAACGGCCTAACGGGTGATGTTGTTTTTTTTTAATTTTATGGTATTTTTTTTCTTAGTAAAAAAATTTTTTTAGTAAAAATTTATTATTTATTGGAATTGTTTTATTATTTTATGTTTTTGATTTTAGGATTTTATGAATAAAGAATTAAATTTGCAGAATTTCTCAAGTGGCCTACTATCTTGACATTCTTAATGCTCATTATTATCACTTGTTCAACACCTGCTGGTAAAGCAATGCAGAGAATCCTTGTAATCTTATGTCTGATGAAATCATTGACCTGTCATAACAATGGGATATATATTTTTGTCACATTGCAACATTTAGAGAAAGAATATTTATAAAAAGAAATTTTTTTTTGGAAGGAAAAATAAAATATTAATTTTATGTTAATAAATAAATAATTTGGACATGGACAAATAAATGGTGTAAAATTTCAGAAATAGGTGTCAATTTCAATTGATTCCACTTTCAACTTTTTTTTCTCCTGGTTCTTTATTGGACTGGAACAAGGTCATTGTGTAATTTGCACTAAAAAAAAGGCGGGAAATCTCTATTCATTCTAATTCAAGCCGTATTAAAAGGAAGTTGATTATTACCTCGTATTTACTTTACTTTTGTAATAGCGGAATTTCACATTAGCTTTAATTTGCAATTACAATGCCAAATCTTTTTTTTTTGTGATCCATTTAATCTTTTATAGCTTCTATACATTTTAATAGGTCAATCATTTTATGCAGATTAATCTTTTTTCTTGTTTAATTTGCAATTAACTGTCGGTTAAAGTGAGTAAACCCATCTAAAGAATCAAAATAATTGAAATTAACACTTGAAAACATCAGAACAAATCAAACCAACAATTAAATCACATACATTGAGTAATTTATTCACAAAGTATAAGAGCCTAGGCGGCCATATGTTGTCTGAAACAGATGTTGCAGCGTGTTTTTGTGCCATGCAAAAAGTATGTGCAGTGACCCGAGAAAATCACCCTGGAAATATTTTTTCTTTTTTTTATATGCAATATTACAAAAGTTATGGGTATTGTGATTAATATGCAATAAAATATCGTTGAGTTGTTGTTTTTTTAAAATTTGTTAATGTATTTTCTATGAGTGCGCAAGTTCACTCCAAAAAGTTTTAATAACCAATTTTTCAAGTCATTTAATGCTCCACATAAATGCACTTTGAAAGTGCTAATAAAAATCCACTTAACGTTGCTAGATAAAATAGTGAGTAGAAAAAAGGAAGTTGACGATTAACTAATGCCGCCAAGAATTGAACACCATTACATCTCTTTATCCAAAATAAGAATATAAACATTGGAAATTAAATGTAAATTCTATACCAATGATGATGTTTTGGTCTTTGTTACTCACTTTTAGATGTCATCTGTTTACTTCCTCCACCTATTTTCAATGACTGAAAACGTCTTAAAGTTTGCAACCAACAATTGAATTATTATTTCAAGTTGCGTTTTCGTTTGATAACAATGGCATGGGCTACAAAACAATGATTTTTCGACTCAGTTCGATGTGAGGATTAAAATGAGGTTCCATAATATATACTGTCAGTACAAATTGATATTTAACCAACCTTTTGGGTGAAAGAAGTAGTATAGAGTTTATCATGTTTCTTTTTCAAATGTATGCGTTTTAGATTTTTTATAGTCAGATTCAGTAGTCACATTATGACGCATGATGGATGGCCACAGCAGTGCTCGAATTAGAACATTTATTTTTTTAAAAAAAAAGTCAAAATAATATTTTTTTAAATTGGGGTTTTTATAACGATTTTTCATTTTGAAGTAGATCAGATCTCGGAGTGATCACTTTGATACAACGAACCATTTTTACAACCGGAATGCATATGAAAATATTTTTGCATCAACCGGAACACCGGTCCGGCCCAATTCGAGCACTGGCGCCACAGTTGATTATTACTTTTGAATATATAGATTTCAAGTGTCAACAAGAATATTTATTTATTTATTCCATTTGATATACCATTTACCAAAAATCTGACGAATATATTTGGGTAATTAGAAAAATTATATTTTTCTTCGAGCTTCTTGATCCCCAGTTTTAGTTGAATTATGTGTACTGTATACAGAATTGGTATCATTTCCTTATTACAGATGGCGTGGGTTGTATTCAAGGTAAAGGATCAAACACAGAAACGCGATCCCCATTCTGGAATTTATCAGCTTCCAGAATTAAAAAAAGTCTGTCAACTGAATAATCCACTTCTATGAGTTTATCATCAGTTACGAAATCTATAAATTAAATAAATTGTTAGATAAATAAATAAAAGCATTAAATGTTTCATGTTTACTGTGTAATCGTTGCCTTAACTCTGCATCTAATGTATTTTCCCGAGCGTGAGTCATCATTTCAGTCTTCATTGGCCCAGGAGCGTAATTTAGTACTCGAATTTGAGGAAACTCAGCACCCATTACTCTAAAGAACATATCTCGGGCTGCTTTACCTAAAAAAAAGTTAGTAAAGTGATATTAGATCAAGCTTCACAGCAAAGCCACTAGTGAAATCCTGCCAACATCAAGGCTGCCAGAATTTACAAGGGCCAATTTTTTTTGATTAATCCAAAATGGCTATACCCAGAATTACATAAAACAGGAATTTTCGTTTCGGTGCCATGTTGCAAACTACTTGACAAAAGTGATACAGTGTGATAAAAGTGTTATCGTGGAGGTCATGCAACCAAACCTAACATGGGGATAAAGAAGGTGCACTAGACATCTAACTGTAAGTCACATGATTTAGAGAAGAAGAAGATACCATATTATGCTGGATTCTCATCACTTGCGGACTTGCGGTAAAATCGCGCAATTTTATTGCGTTTTGCGGTTTTTTAAAACTTATTTTGCCTCAAAATTGTGATATTTTTGAAATTGAAAATTTTTCTAGGTTCCCACATGCAGCAAAAACACAAAAAAAACCTAGAAAAATTTTCCATTTTAAAAATAGTGCAATTTTGACGAAAGTTTTCCGCGCGGAATTCATCGCAGCTTTATTCGGTTTTTGACTTTATGTCCTTTTAATGTTGTGTCTAGGAATCGGTGTCATTTTCCTGTCAACCATTTGGCGGTACAACCAAGTGCAAGTCGACTCGCTGACCAGGACGTTAGTCCTAGGCAGCGTGGTCAGTTATTTTTTTATTACCACGCCATAAGTTTCAACCACGGACAGTCATTAGCAGAAGGGTGGGTAACAATAGCACGTCATCCTCAACCGTTGGTCGCCTGATTGTGCAGCAACCGACATATGAGATATGCCTTGGAATCATTGGGACACTGAGAGAAGTTCGACAGTGCATGTCCGTGGTCTCTCTTAGCTCTCTGTGACTACGTGTTCCCCTGGTGGCCGATGATCATCAATGATCATCAAAAAGGGTCGCTGGTGTGGCAGTGACCAACGATCACAAAAGTTGGAAAAGTGTCTGATAGAAACTATATAAGTTTTAAATTTCCCTCTTCCAGATTGAGCATGCGCAATGTCGGAATTTAATTTCGCCACTAGTTAGCAGCACTGACCAATGATGATAAATAATGAGAAATAATGTCTATTTCTACTTTTTTTGATTAATTAACATATATTAACATATATTAATATTTTGACCCAATATTTACTTACCCGTAGAATAATAGATCCATGTTTTAAAAGGCGTTACAGCTGCCCCTGATGACAAGTTAATGACCACCTGCTTGCCCGTTGATGAAGCGGTGAATATTTTGAAAAAAGCCGAATTCAATAGAATTGTTGCAAACAAATTCAAATCGTAGTAACTTCTTAATTCATTAATGTCAACCACGTCCAATGTGGTGCCATTAATGTTTCCCAGTGAGCCCACGTTGTGGACTACGAGCGCTGTGTTAAACTCATCAGCTTTGGCATCGCATTGTTTCAATGCCGAATTGATTGCCACTTTAAATACCTCGTGGTCGGGCTTTTTTAAATCCATTGACAGGACAACTACCGATAGATTTCGCTTCTTTTCATCTATAATTGTTTTCACCTCTGCAAGATCTTGAGCGTTTCTAGCGACTAAGAAGAGTACGGAACCTGGAGCGAGTTTGTCCGCTAATTTTATAGCTAAGCCGCGGCCGAATCCACGGCTCGCACCCGAAATTAAACAGAAACATCGTCCGTAACTTACTAAACCAGTTGCCATTATTGAAGCGACGGTGTGATTAACTTCGTGATAAGCGGACGGGCGTGATTTTGCATTAGCGGAGCCTGGTGTCGATTTTTAGCAAGTTAAACTTAAGATAAATTTGAGCACCAGGTTTGATTTTAGATTATGGTGGTTTTTAAAAATACAGCAATATTACTTTTGTTAATTATGTAAAATTTATTAGTAATATTAATTTATAACAGTATAAACTAATAAAAATCTATTCACTGTGTGTGGCTTCACTAGATGATGCTGATTACTTTGCGAATTAATTTCCTGTTTTCTTACAGGCTTCATGGACATTTTTTTTTGTGCGTTTTCATAGAACTTGAGATTTTATTTCTGACGTTCACTGAAAACTTATTTTCTCCTAAAAAAACTGCATACCGCAGATTCGATCCACTTTTGAGTCTCAAGCCTTTAAGTATCAATTTTCATCATTAAAAACAAATTATTGTAAAATTATTTCAATATTAAATTGAAGAAATCTTAACATTACCGTACTCGTACTCTTGTGTTAACTCCTTTCACTATCACACGTAGCGAAATAAACATCCGTCCAAAATACTAAACTTTATCCAACAATTCGTGCACGAAACTGTAAAGTGAACTTTTTTGCATTGTACTGAAAGTATATATTGTGGTATCCTATTTTAATCGTCTTTAATCATTGTTTCGTAGTCCAAAAATAATACAAATTTTTATTTTTTTATTGTTGCGCACATTTTTTGGTTCGACTAGAGGATGAGGTAGCCTACCATAATATATACTCTCGATACAATGCACTTCTCAGCCAATGACATTTTACCCAACCTAGGGGTGAATGGATACCGTAGTAAAAAACTAACTATACCAATTAATTAACTCTTTGATTTCAATTATATTTCTTAGATTTTAGCTGGAACAAAATCCCCACCAAATGAACCAATGAAACCTATCAGTGTGACCTTCTACGCCTATGCAGCAAAGATAATTACTAAAAATGACGACTAGTAGTCTTATAAATACCACTAGCCAAAAACCTTTAGACCACAGACGCCCAACACACCGGACAGCCCAGTAAAATCTAAATCACAAGTTAAAGAATGAAGAGAACTCATGTACTTTCTCTTTTCCTTTGGATGCTTTTGGCTAGTGCTGCATGTAATGTCTTGCAGACGGCAGATGTTGATGAAACTGCGGAGTCTATTGAGGTAACAAAGAAAAATTACATTTATATTTATATTCATTGCATATATATATACAAAAGCATTCAATTTATGTTTAAATAGCAACAACAGTCCAATCAAAACAGTTTTCTTGGTGGGATGAATTCAGAAAAAGCGAGTAACAGTAGAGACATCAGCGATGCACTCAAAGAAGTAATTGCTAGTGGAAATTGGGAGCGCTTTACACCGGCTCCTGTCAAGCACGTCAACTGCCATGTAGAAGTCCAAGTTGTAAGTTTTAACTAATTTATTTTTATTTGTATTATAAATAAAACTATTTATCTGCCTATTAGAATAGTCAGTTTTTACCATTAAAAGTGAAAATTTAATTTTAATTTCAACTCTTCGATGAATTTTGTTTAAATTTAATTTCTAGGTGCAAAAAATTCCTGGTCGGTGTATTCATTTAGGTCTTCGTAGGATTCCAGCTTGCCAAACGCAAAACTGGGTTTCGTTCAACAGCGAAGACTGTGAATCACAATAGAAAGAAGTTTTCAATTGCTGATGGTCATCACCGAAACACGTTACAACTGGAA
The DNA here is from genome assembly GCA_000239455.1 of Strigamia maritima. NCBI lineage: Eukaryota > Metazoa > Arthropoda > Chilopoda > Geophilomorpha > Linotaeniidae > Strigamia > Strigamia maritima. Next base: position 170,504 of record JH430009.1, read on the forward strand.
TTTCTGAAAGTTCTTATTACTTTGTTTTTTTTATTTTGTAATTTGTAATAAGTGTAAAAGTGCTTATAATCTCATGCTTATATAATGTAATAAAAAGAAAAAAAAAGAATTTTGAAATTAATTTGAACTTGAGTTTTCTTGAAAAAAGACACTCCAGATGCGAGCATAGTTTTTATTACATAGTTCATTGGATCAAACATCATTTAAAACCCTTAAATAATTTATCAGACTTTTTGAAAAAAATATTAAAAGTTGGAAACCCAATGTTGAAGTTGTGAAAACGAGCAGACGACGTGAGAGATAAAATCGAAACCAAATCGAGAAGTTGCGCGATTGTTACCAGTACATATAAAATTTGGGGAATACCAATAATGTCCCTCACTAAGCTCAGATAAAGCCGTTCGAAATACAAAATAATTTTTTTTAAAGATGTTCTGAAACCTTTAAAACAATAAATAAAAATCATTTAGGCCATTTTAAGGGATGCCGAAAAATATAAAATATATAAAATATAAAATATCTGATATTGTAAACTCTTTAAATCCGTTAAATTCATCCAACTTGCATCTTTTAATGTCATTAACGAAACCTTCATTATAGAACTTCTTGAATTGTCTCATAGTGTGCGACGTCCCATAACATTACGCCATCTGCTGATAAAACTGTCAACAATTGCAAACTTTACTTACTAACTAAAACAAATGAAATAAAAGTTACAGAATTTTGCCCAACATAATTTGCAGTTAGAACAAGAGTTTTTACTGTAAACAGAATACTTCTCCAGTTCCAATTTTCCAGTTCCAAAGCAGTGCACATCAATCTTAAAGAGTGAAAAGCACATATATCGTATACAGACGAAACGCTCGAAGAACGATTCACAATTCGATTTTTCTTATTCTTCACAATCATTTGCCTCTCGGGGCAACAACAATCACCATCAGTTTTTTTTTCTACAGATTTTTTGAGTGTTTTTGCAGATGGATTTTCTCAGATTCAATTGCCCTCCAGGAACTCCACACAGATATGTCCCATTTAGAAAAACAAGAAAAATCTAAAAATATTTTTATTTTCGTATGTACCCATTAAAAAACATAGAAAAACATATTTTTACTGTTTCCATAAAATCAACATTAAAAATTCAATTTTTTAATGTTAAAATCTATTTTGTGACTCTTAAAATGATGTAACTAAGTGTGTAAATTAGAATTGCCATCCCCCAGGTACTAAACATAGGGTTTATGGTCGCTCTAAGAATATATGTATTGTAATTATCCACGAGTGTTGGTCATCCAAATTAATGAGCTGAACTGGAAGCACATTGAGTGCAAGTGGAGACCAAAAAGAAAATCTAAGCTGAGTGTATTGACAATGAGAACAGAAAAGCAAAAAAAAAAGTCAAATCAAGCAGTGAAGCAATAGCCAAGCACAGTAAAAGTACAAAAGCAGAAAGAACAAGAAAGTAACAATATACAGTAGCAAAAGTTTGACTGCTGCTGTTTCGAACTTTCCTTGAGACTTAATTTCTTATCTTCTAGAACTTGATGATATAATTACTGTTAAGTGATGATGAATTAAATAATTTCCACTCATTTCCAATTGAATTATTCTCCGTTTTAGCGATTCCATGTGGAAACGTGACTTCGCAAAAGTATTTCCAAAACATAACAGATTTCTGTATGTGGAGTTGAATACCAACTGAAAATTATGATTCATGACTGCGTTTGGATGCTGTCAGCAAAATAGAGTGAAAACCCATTAATTTCAAGCCGAAACAGTTGCATTTGAGAAATATCAGAATCACGTACTGAATAAAATCTTGATTATTCATACAGGATACAATGCAATTTTTTGCAAAAATGCACTTTTTTACGCTGCATAAAACCTGTTTGCTTTTCGAGATTTGATTCCGATGTACATAATAAATGCTGCCTGATATGTTTTTAAGCCTAGAGGTATTTGTTGAAAGAATTTCACATTTTGCACGAACCTAATGTTGGAATACGTAAACACCTGCGCAAATATCTGCTCCAAGAAAACAGGAAATTTAATTTCAAACAAGTAAATATATTATAAATTGATTACCGTACCGCACGTACTGATGATAGATAATATAAATGATTTACAACCAAATACACATTGCATTGACCCTCTTTTTTGCTACTTGAGTCAAAATGTAAACCCTCTGTAATTTTTTTACCAAGATATTCAGATTTGAATATTCTTCTTACAAAATTCTTCATCTTGGCTATTTTTCGATTTTGGTTAATAGTTTTTATCCAATTAGTGTGGTTTGCAATAATTGGGGTCTGCAGTACAAGAGCTTTACTATCCTGTTTAGTATATCATCAAGATAATCTATTTACAATTCATTAATGTGAATGGTTTATAGTCAGAAACACCTATTTTGACTAATGAATTGATCCAGGACACTATTTGGCAATTACAACCAAATTAGTTTATCATTAAATGAGCATATTTAACTCAACTATAAAGCTTTTAGATGTATAAGAATTTTTTTATTATATTTGTATATTTATATATTTTATATTGATAGCTGTAATGTTTGTAAAGTCTTGTTTCTTTGTTGACAAATACATGATGTTTGTTTGGTTTGGCCAAGCTGTATTGATTGATATAGATATAGAGGAAGTACATGCTGCAAAACCAATAAAAATAAACAAATTATTGATCCAAAAAAAGATCACAGCTTCAATTTTCTACCAAATTCAAAAATAAAAAAAATGAAATTTTTCATCAGTTTATTATAATATAGCAAATTTTATTACAACAAATTGAAGCAAAGTTGTACCTAGTTAAAGTATAAGCAGTTGAATTTAAGAAAAATACAAGTATACAGAGTGGGTATGATTATTATAAACAATCAACAGTAGAGACATGGCTATTAAGCTGCACAAGAGACAATAACAGGGCTGGTCAATGTTGAAAATACACATCAAAGCCAATATATAGTCTCTCAAGTAAACTTCTTCTGTCTGTCACATTAAATTGTTTCTGAAGAAATAACTTGCCCTCTTCAATCTTCTATATACCAAAAGCCAATGAACTCTTGCAGCTAAATCAAATTCAGAAAAATCAAAGTGGCACTGCTATTCATTACAAGCAAAATAAGTGATAACTAACAAAGAAAAGCAAGTATAACAAGCTGAAGAATGATGACAGCCTGCACTTCAATTGACAGTTGAATGTGGTCTGCAACTGTGGTAGTTTGTCATGAGGGCAATCTGATGGCTTATCTGAAATGTAAAGCATTCTTTGTCACATATAGCAACACAACAGTTGAGAAGAAAAGAAGGAATGTTGTTTGTACCAGCATGCAAGTGTTTTGTTTCTATTTAAATGGTGAGAATTAAATTACCCTTTTAAAGTATGCCATTTGCAGTCTTTGCAAAAATAAAAATAGCAAAATCTTCATTCTAGGTTTAATAATAGAGTATACATGAGAGCTTGGGAAACATGACATTTCAGCTATATCATCCAAGGAGATGAAATAAATGAGTGTTCAAGAGCATTGCAGTTACCATAGAAACAGCGAGCCAATTATCATTTTCTTTCCTTCCATCCTTTTTATCCTTCCAGCAATTTAATTTTGTGATATCAAAATAAAATTTTTGAGTTCTAGTCTATTCTAAAACTAAAAAAAAAAATAAAAATTCAACAACAACCGTACCGAATATTAAAATTTGGAAAAAACCTATTTTTTTCATTAACTATTTAATAAAGTAACAAACACCAAATTTTTAGTCACAAATTTGAAACTAAATTTGAAATTCAGTTACAACAAATTAAATATACCGGTACCATAATACCTAACTTTTTTAAAATTTGGCATTCAGTTTTCAATCATAACCCAAACTCCATGAAATTCAATGTTCTCCTGCAAATGCACACGTTAGAAACTCACAACAACAATTTTAATATAAATTCAATTTTTTTTTCTTCTTTCAAATAATGAAATCTAGTATCAAAATTAATTTTTGATTTTTGTTTATTTTTTGTTTGGTATACATGAATTTTTTGCTTATTTATTGAATTGTTATAAAACAATTAAATAATTCATGAAAATTTTATCGTATACGTATTATACTTGTATATACTTGTATTTGTTTGATAAAATAAAAAAAACACTTGCACAGACAAGAATTTTAGTATGTATACTTTTTGCAGCTGACTAAGATCTCATAGAAAACACAGGATATGCTGGTACTGGTACATAAAAACTATCATGTCTGCTGTGCCATCACTAATTGCAAAACATCAACAATAAACCTCAAAAATATTAAATTTGAATTTTTAAACTCTTTGGAACTTCCAGCCCCTTAATACTAAGTTAAGCTTCTCTGCCTTTCCCAAACCCCATCCATCTACTTATGGAAAACTCAACAACATTTGCCATAATGCTATCTACACAAACACCAGGTAGTACAAGTTCCAGTTTGATCTTGACTGAACATCCACAGTTGAATTATTATCATCATTATCCATAAGCTCAGATTTATATTTTTAAAGAAATTGTTAGTGTTTATTTGCTAATGTAGATAAGATGTAGACAAATGCCCACATAGATATCCACATTGATTTCTAGTGCCAGGTGTAGAAGGTTACACAAGAGTTATTGATTTTCTTCTTTCTAAAATTTAAATTGCAATATGTTACATATAATTTTCAAATTAGCACATTAGCAGTTGGCTCTTTGTGCCTTTACTAACTGTTATTAATCATTACTAGGCTGAAATGGCAACACATGGTTTTAGAAATCCATTTATCAATGTCATTTCTGATGTTTTATCCACATATATCTATTATAAACCAAATTTTCTGTAGTATACAAACTGCAAGTAATTGCAGTGCTGTTTTAACTTTAACTTTAAAGCATCTGGCTGAAGAAAAAATTACTTTACAGTCTTAAGTCCATTGCTAAGCTTAATGTACAAAAGAGCTTTAGAACTTAAAATCCCTCTAATACCATTTCAAAGAAAAACTAAAGATATATTCGCCATCTTAAGCCTAGTCTACACCTCTGAGTGAGGTGAATCGTTTCAGAGAAAAAGAGAAAAAACTGGGTACGAGGTGAGAGTGAACAATGAGTCAACTATGAACATGGTTTCAAATATGACAGATTTAGTTGTCACTATATTGTTTTTCAGATAGTTGTAAACAATGGGTGCATTCAATCTTGAAGGAAAAAATTCAATATTTAATACGTGTCATTATACTTTGAGATCAATAAATATTTTGGTTAAATGACGATTATATACAGACACGTCAGAATTTAAAGTAGGCCTTTCGTTGCATTACTGCAACTTTATCAGCTATAATTTATTAAACAAACATCTTCCTTTAAAAGATCACTTTAGACTTTAGGTTTAAATACTGATGCAGTTTTAATTTTAATTTCCTCTTACCGGAAAAGAAGATTTCATGTTTTATAAGGTCGAAAAATTCGAAATTTTTTACCTTCGAATTAGTGTCATTTAATTATTAAATTTTATACTTCCACGTAAATTTTCTAATTTTGATTTTTGAAATATTGAAAGCATTGATTAACTATTTTTACATAAAAGTTGAAATTCTAATCTTTCCTGAAAATTAAACAATGGAAAGGAAATGCTAGTTTTACTGAAGCATTGCAGGAAAATAGCACAGTTTTAGTGGGCAGCATTCCAAAAATAAATGACTTTTCTGCAAAACTTGCCTACCAAACTACCAAATATTAGAATATATTAGAATGCTCATTTAAATAGATGCACTTTTAATTCATTTCCTACCTTTCAAAAAAATTTTTAGATTGTTTTTTAAAAAAATCAAAAAATCAAAAAAAATCATAACATTATCTCTTTAAACAAATTTTAAAACTTTCTTTTTTTGTCAACAGCACAAAAAATTTGAATATTAAATTAATATTCAAAATTCATTATTCAATTCTAATTTAAAATTTTTGATCATTCCTGACACCTGAAAACACTTTTTTCCCCTCAAAATTGCTATTTCAGATGCACAGTACTATACATGTATCGATTTTTGTGTCAGCAGCATCTCTTTTTATATGAGATGAAATCTTACCCTTTGTGACCAAAGTTGTATTATGATTCCTCGTGTTCACTAGAACAGGCATGAATTCGTTCCAAAAGGCACAATATCTCGTCCGAGGACCTTTCCGCTTTTCCTTTTTGGTCCCCTCCAGAAGAACGTACGTTGGATCAGATCTGGTGTACAGTGGCCAATCGACGTCGGCAGTCGATGGATTTCTAAAGCCACAAAAGAAAAAAGATAAAAAGCAAACGTGATATTATTTTCTACTGGCAGGGAAGCCACGATCAATTATCGGGTCACGCACACGAAATATTGAACGTTATCATTTGTGGCCAACGTGCAATCACACGGAGTGCTTCTTTCGTAATCATTTCGCTTCTCTCGTTCTCGAGAAGAACATTATACTTGCTACGCTTTGCCTGATGCATAATTCTGATGAATTGTCTAATCTGACTCGCTTGTAGGAACTCTTTTAATTTGCATGCCATCTCAATGTGGTCCATTTACTCAGATCAAACTTGTATAACATTTTCCTTTGAAAATAACATAAAATTTGATATAAATTCATTCTTATCTGTGATGTTTATGTTGTGATGATAGTTTAGTTTATTATTGCGGCTTTTTTCGAGTGAATCTGAATGAGTGTTTTCATGTTTATTTTTAGCTGGAATTTGTTCAGTTTATGTGTGAATTAATGGTATGATTGGCTGTGTTGTTTGAGAATACTAAATCATGGATTTAAATAAATAAAGTTGAAAATTAAATGGAATATTTCCATGAATTTTTTTTTGGTTTACTTGTTAGTGGATTCTGTTTCAATGTGCCTTAAGAATTTTAACTTATTTGAGAGCACATCTATCAGTGCGTAAGTTCAATAAGACAGTTTTAGGGTCTAAAATCATTTTTTTTAAGCTCAAAATTGCAGTTTTAGGCTCTAAAGTGCAAACTATAGACTCTAAAATGCAGTTTATGACTAAAAAAGACTATTTTAGGCAATTTATAAACTCAAAAATGCAGTTTATAGACTCAAAAATGTAGTTTATAGACTCAAAAATGCAGTTTATAGACTCAAAAATAGCAGTTTATAGACTCAAAAATGCAGTTTATAGACTCAAAAATGCAGTTTATAGACTCAAAAATGCAGTTTATAGACTCAAAAATGCAGTTTATAGACTCAAAAATGCAGTTTATAGACTCAAAAATGCAGTTTATAGACTCAAAAATGCAGTTTATAGACTGTTTTAGGCTTTAAAGTACACTTTTAGGCACTTAAGAGCAGTTTTTAGGCCCTAAAATTCCGTTTAAAGCTCCAAAATGGCACACTAGTCACCTGACACTATTGGCATTTGGCTGAATTCCATATCGTTGCTGCACCACTGATATGAAAGTTCATTTTGAACGACCGGATAGCAATCCATTTCCCGAACAACTCGCAAGATTACCGATAGTAAACATACCAACTTGAAAATGTGCGACAAAATTATTTAAAAACTTAAATAAAAAAAAAAGTAATATTTTTTCAAAATTCAAATTTCTTAATTGGTAAACAAAAACCAACGTCAAAATCAAACCCATTCATTTTTCCCAGACATAAAACACGGACCTTCTTCCATTACCACTAATTATTGATTTTCGCATGTATTCACATCACTTCGCCCGCGCATTTCATTAAATTTTGCCCCGCACACACGAGTGTGACTAGAGCGCTGCAAGAAAAGCATATTCCTTATAACCTAATCATGCACAAAATGGTGCATAATTTATAAAAAAGGGCAATATCATGCTAATGAAATGAATCTCACCTAACATTTTTTTTTCGTCCATAATTTTAGTGAGAGCCGTGAAAAGGTTTAAAAGAAGAAAGCATTATGGGCTCAAGAATGGCGGCTGGCGCCAGAAAATGCAGCGATCCCTTTTGGCGGGGATAAAAAGCTCATTTCCTCGCAACCTCAATTCAATAGAAACAATAGTGCGGCAAATAATCTGCACCTCATGAAGTGCTTAAACTTAAAGTTATCGATAAAAGGGGGAACGGGAACGGGCACGGTTGGCGAATCATTGCCTCATTGGCAATGGGCGTTTTATATGCGCTCGAGCGAAATGAACTCTTCATCGAACAAATTTACATGCACTTTCTCAACACCACAAAGGTTCTATTTTCTTTAGTGTTTGCTTTTCGGACTAATTTCATCGTTTGCATGCTTTTTTATTTGCAATTTACCTATTGATTTGCGTGATGATAAAAATACGAGCAAAAATAAACAGATTTTCTGTTGGGTTTCATGTTAGGTTCTGCGGTCGCAATTTTATTTAGAAATGATGTCATGGTTGTTTTGGTGATTTTTTTATTTTTACTTTTTCACCATCTTTCTGTCAATTTCTGATAACTTTTTGACCAGTTTCTTTCACCTATTTCTGTCAAATTTTGACCAATTTCTGTCAAATTTTGACCAATTTCTGTCAAATTTTGACCAATTTCTGTCAAATTTTGACCAATTTCTGTCAAATTTTGACCAATTTCTGTCAAATTTTGACCAATTTCTGTCAAATTTTGACCAATTTCTGTCAAATTTTGACCAATTCCTGTCAAATTTTGACCAATTTCTGTCAAATTTTGACCAATTCCTGTCAAATTTTGACCAATTCCTGTCAAATTTTGACCAATTTCTGTCAAATTTTGACCAATTCCTGTCAAATTTTCCAAATCTTGACCAATGTCTGTCAAATCTTGACCAATTTCTGTCAAATTTTGACCAATTTCTGTCAAATTTTGACCAATTCCTGTCAAATTTTGACCAATTTCTGTCAAATTTTGACCAATTTCTGTCAAATTTTGACCAATTCCTGTCAAATTTTCCAAATCTTGACCAATGTCTGTCAAATCTTGACCAGTACTTGAAAAATTACCTGTCAAATCACATAACTGACCCCTTTCCCTCCCCCCCACGTCTTCTTCCCAACTTCCCAACAGTGCGTGACATCATTTATGACAAGTAATATGAACTGAGCACAAATAAAACATTGCACCCTACGATTTCTTAATCAAATTCACAATCTCTACTCCCAATCTTATTGTGATTTTGGGCATTTTACACAATGTTAAAAGCCATTAAACTTTTCATTTTCCCAAGTGTTTACAAATTCTGCAAAGAAAATTAATGGCACCAGCACCAGGCAGCTAAATAGGAAATGAGTAGCTTGAAAGAACATTTTTTTATTCAGTTTCTAAACTTTGCCAACGCTTTGTCAAATGATTGAGAATTCACTTCACAGGATAATAAAAGACATGCAAGTGCTTTAAACAATGTGCTGCACCTTCAGAAAAATCAGAACCATAAAAAAATGTTAAATTAAACATTTTCCCGCCATAAAAATTGTCAATTATACCTTCGATCTTTATTTATCCTCGTTTTTATGTCTTATTTAATCTTATTGCTGCTTCTTACTGTAATTTAATGACCTCGCGATGCAATAATAGCGTCGAGTGACGTGATGATTCAATGTGCAGCGCCATTTATTTAAATAGTGAGAGATCTATACATTTTACGAGACTTTTTGCTTAAAATTCGCTCGATTTCGGTCGTTTCGTGTCTGCTGATTTGATTTAATGTTAAAAAAAGAGCATTAAAGAAACAAGTCGTTATTCTTGTTTTATTTGGTTTTGAGGGTAGTTAAAGTAAATGACCGGTTTTACTTTTCTTTTCTTTTCTTTTTTTTTTTTTTTTTTAGAAAGGAACAAGAAATTTGAATGCAACTACTGGATTTTTTTATTTTGTCTGCATGTGTATGTAACTTAGAATCGATAAGTTGAAATTCCAGCAAACATGAATTATAATAAATTAATGTAATTTGAATATTAAGAAAATTTGAATTTTTTTCGTTGTTTGGTTTTTGATGTTTTATTTATTTTTCAATTTATTTTTTTGTTTTAATTTTTAAAATATTTGCACTTTACTTTATTGAAGAATATAACGATGCGGCTAATAAATATGAATTTATGTGCGTGAAAAGAGGCTTAACTGCACGTAATAATAAGCGAAATTTTATGGCTTCAATGATTGAATTTTTCCACTAATTAAGCCTTCCATCAAGTGTTAAATTGCGGTCCAGAAAGCATTTAGCATAACTGTGTCACTACAACTCCGGCCAATGAAATGGAATATAGTGACCTATCCCCTGTGTGCCTTGTATTTAAATTACAAATTTGAAAAAGAAATATGTGCCTGTGAAAGTTGTGCTTTTAGGGCTTTATTTTAGAATGATTAAGCTTCAAAATGATCTAAAAATTTGCACCAATATCTTATTTTGTTAAAGTTTAAACAATAAATAACTGCGGACAAAAAAATGGAATATTCCAAGTAAATGACCAAAACAATTTTTATTTTGATAATAACATAATGAAATCTTAATATTTGGTTGGTCAACCCTTTGCTCGAATAACTGCTTAAATTCTGAGAAGCATAGAACTACTCAACTTGGTACATTCCTCTTGGACCAACTTGTGACCATACCAACTTCAGTTTAGCTTTCAACGCCTCTTTTTTGTTGGTTTCTCTTGAGCCAACCTTTTTTCATGATGTTTCATAAACTCTCGGTGAGATTTAAGTCAGGCAGATGAGCTGGCCATCGTAAAACCTTAATATTATGGGACTTAAACCATTCAGTGTCGCTTTTGCTGCATGGAGCCTAGTACACGCACCAATTCAGACTCAAAATTTTCAGTCAGTCTGAATTTTTCATGTGAGAATTCAACTTGTGTTTAAACCGGCCAATCACACACGGTCGTCGATTTGAAATTAGCCAATCACATGCGGTCCTTATTGGAAAAACTGCCTGTTGCCTGGAAAAACTGCTTGTTGCCTGGAAAAAGGTTGAGTTCGTCCAAAATGGCAGACACTGATACTATTATCGTGTGAGGTTGGCAAGTACCAGTACGTACCTGCCAACCGAATGTTGTGCGAATGTTGTGCGAATGTTGTGCGAAAGTTGTGCGAATGTTGTGCGAATGTTGTGCGAGTGTTGTGCAAGTGTTGTGCGAATGTTGTGCGAATGTTGTGCGAGTGTTGTGCAAACATGTTTAAAAAAGTGTTTAAGTTGGTTATTGCTTACATTTGCACAACATTCACACAACATTAACACGTTAAATTTTCTTCCTAAATACCCCTCGTGGTGGAATTAATAGCAGGAAATTTTTTGAACCACTCATTTTTTTGACAGGAAAAATCACTCGTGGGCTTCGCCCACTCGTGATTTTTGCCTGGCAAAAAAATTCGTGGTTCAAAAAATTTCCGTCAATAATTCCACCACATGTGGTATTACCTCTGACAATTATCAACGAAATTTTAAATAATGGATGATTCCACAAGCAAAATTCCTACTAGGAATAATAATAATGTGGTACACATGATTTGTTTAATGACGTCATATTGCAAATGGCGACAGTCTGAAATATTTTTTGCAAATGGCTAAAATGAAAATGTGCAATGAGGATGATTTTGATGATGACGATATATTCGGCCGAACTTGACGCAACGACAAGCGAGTGGTAGATACTTTACTGATGTAAAATAAAGATAACCAGATCACACCTTCATCACATCTTCATTTTTAACCGGTTGCTAAACCAAATGAATTATGGTAGCTGGAAAGATTTCATGCAGGGAAACAATAGATGGTTTCCCGTGCTTGTTGTGTGCGGAAAGAATGTTTTTTTCAGCTACGGAATATTTCCTCACAAGGAAAATTTTTTGTGTGTACCACAAAAACAGAAATTTTCAGATTTTGATTTCCTGTGCCATTCCGTGTACAGAATGTGCTTGTGCATACTAGGCTTCAGCCAGTACCAAAACCTGTTTAAAAGTAAAATCATCTGCATCATTGTTCGGATAGAGTTGCTCCAATGATGGAATCAAATAATAATCGAAAATTTTTTGATAAACTGCTGCATTTATAGTTCCAGTGACAAGTGCTAAACATCCTACACCACCAGCACTCATACATCCCACTCATCCCACATCACTTTCTTAGGGTTATCCTAAGAAGATGTGTGAAGTTTTCCGGTGGTGTGATGGCTTGGGGATGTATGAGCGCTGGTGTTGTAAGATGTCACTGAAACTATAAATGCAGCAGTTTATCAAAAACTCCTCGATTATTATTTGATTCCATCATTGGAGCAACTCTACCCAGCAATGATGCAGATAATTTCATTTTTAAACAGGTTTTGGCACTGGCGTTGCTCATGGAGCAAAAGCAACGCTGAATGATTTAAGTCCTATAATATTAAGGTTTTACTATGGCCAGCTAATCTGCCTGACTTAAATCCCACTGAGAGTTTATGGGACATCATGAAAAAGAGGTTGGCTCAAAAGAAACCAACAAAAAAGGAGTTGAAAGCTAAACTGAAGTTGGTATGATCACAAGTTACCGAAGAGGAATGCACCAAGTTGAGTAGTTCTATGCCTCTCAAAATTCAAGCAATTATTCGAGCAAAGGGTTGGCCAACCAAATATTAAGATTTCATTGTTATTATCAAAATAAAAATTGTTTTGGTCATTTACTTGGAATATTCCATTTTTGTGTCACAGTATTTGACATATTCCATTTTTTTGTCCGCAGTTATTTATTGTTTAAACGTTAACAAAATAAGATATTGGTGCAAATTTTTGATCATTTTGAAGCTTAATTATTCTAAAATAAAGCCCCAAAAGCACAACTTTCACAGGCACGTATTTCTTTTTCAAATTTGTGATTTAAATACAAGGCACACAGGGGATAGGTTCACTATATTCCATTTCATTGGCACACAGTTGTATATTGATGTAATAACGCTAATAAATATGTAATTTCGAATAATATTTAAGAAAACATTAAATGTTTAGTCACATGATCATTATTAAAAATTTATAGTGTATTCCTATGTACACTTTGTGCCGATCATTGTGGGGTATATGGGACTGGGGTTAATTT
>JH430012.1:10081-22248 GCA_000239455.1 Strigamia maritima
GCGCCTACCATACCGCCTGAAGGGCACAAGCCACAGTCTGCATGGTTTGCCAACGCACCAGGTGAACCACTGTTCCAAAGTCACCTCAGGTGTGCAGTGCAAGTGTGGATGTCACCTCAACGGCATGGTACTTGGATTCATGTGCGTCACACCATGTTTGTGGCAACAGGAAAATGTTCTGCGAGTTCGAAGAACTTCAACCCATGCGCCTAGAGTTGGGTGAGGGCTCATCAAGTATCACCGGTCGTGGTACCATTGAGCTCATAGTGCAAGTGCAAGGAGCCCCTCATGAGATCAAACTACTAAATGTGTATTTTGTAAAAAACTTTAAGCGTAATCTCATTTCTATTGGCAAAATCGATTGTGCAAAATACCATGTGTCAATTTATAATAATTTAATGAAAGTGTATAAAACTATTTCCAAGGTTTGCTCATTGTACGGTAAATTAGAGGATGGACTCTACCGTATTCAAGGGCCTGTTAAGTACAGACAGAATAGTAATTCCAATTTAAATAAGTCTGGAACTCGTGCAACAGAGCCAAGTCCAACGGGCAAGCCTGAGAATTACAGTGTTTCTGTGAACATGTGACACCAACGTTTTGGACACATGTACACAAAAGGTTTAAATTATTTATTGAACAATGTTAATGTTAAGGAATTGAGTTGCACCAAAAGGTGTCAAATGTCATTTGTGACAATTGTGAGTTGTCTAAATCCACCAGGGCAGGATTTAAGTCTGAAAGTCTCCTAGTTGCTAGTGAGCCCCTCGAACTACTTCATATGGACCTATGGGGGCCCTGTCCTGTCCCATCCCTAGGGGAAGCGAAGTATTTATTATGCGTAGTGGATGATGCTACCCGCTGTACTTGGATTTTTCCTTTGCGCTCCAAAGACCAAGTATTTGAAACTTATAAGAAATTTCATGCGCGTATTGAACGTTCAACCGGTAAGAAAATCAAAGCAATCCACACAGACAGAGGTGGGGAGTTCACATCTAGTGAATTTGAGCAGTTCTTAACCTCACTTGGTGTGAGCATACAAAGAACTAATGCCTACAGCCCAGAAATGAATGGCGTGGCAGAACGAGTGAACCGCACGGTTTTAAACAGCATTCGAGCCATGTTACTCGGTGCTGGACTGCCAAAGCCACTCTGGGCTGAATTGGCAATCACCCTAATCTACCTAAAGAACAGGTATCCTCACTCTCGTCTGGGAAATAAAATTCCTTATGTCCTGTTTGGAAACGCCCAGTGTCCTTAGCACACTTAAAGATTCCAGGTTCCTTGGCTTATGTGCATGTGCCAAAGCCAAGTAGGCGTGACAAGTTGGAGTCACGAGCTTGGAAGGGTGAAATGGTGGGATATGCCACGGGAACTAGGGGTTTTAGGATTTGGGATCCTGTCTCAAATAATGTCTGAGTCTAAGCACATCAAGTTTGACGAGACCAGGTTGTACAAAGATGTTGTACAGACCCACGTGAGGGACAGTCCATTTGAGACTAGTGTTGGTAAGAATGTTTTTGCTCCATCACCCAGTGATACTAGTGACACTGATGATGAGGATACCACACCCCCACGTCCTAGGCTCACGCCAACGCGTCCCCCACCTCCTATTCCAGCACCTGCGGCGCAAAAGTGTGTTGTGCCAACAATACCCCCATTTGTATCATAAAAAGGGGGTTCCAGTTTCCACTACTTCTGTAAAGTCCACTAGAGTTGCCCATAGGCCTCCGGTGCCCAACAAGCCAGGTTGGGAAAAGGAAGAAGTCCAAAGGCAGTCAGGTGCTACTAAGGGCCAATGGGAAGTTTATTACCATACCCCGGGATTGCGCACAGCCCTGCGAAGCAGGCCAGATGTTAAGGCATACTGTGAGACTAATTTGAAAGTCAAGTATAAAGCAGATAACTATGACTTCAATCCCACTCATACTGTGGATTCAGACAGCGATGATGACTCTGAACAACCAAGAGATGCAGAGATTGAACCAGAAATTGACAATAATGAAGCAGAGACTTATTCTGTGCGTGTTTACTGCGCTAAGGTACAAGAGCCGTCTACCTATGAGGAGGCTATGTCATCACCTGAGAGTAACAAGTGGAAGGCAGCTATGGCCGAAGAATTAGATTCTCTCGAGGAGAGATCAGTTTTTGAAATTAAGCCCCGGCCAAGCCATAGCCATATCCTTGGAAATAAGTGGATTTTCAAGCTCAAGCGCAACGCACAAGGTGCTATTGTCAGGTTCCGAGCACGCCTTGTAGCCCAAGGGTTTAGGCAGATACAAGGCATTGACTATAATGAGGTCTTTAGCTCTGTAGTCAACTTTGTGCTAGTCAGATTGTTCTTTTGCCTATTGGTTGTTCTACATGAGTGGTCCGATGTTCACTTGGATGTCAAGTGTGCGTACCTATACGGTACACTTGACTTTCCAATTTACATGGAGCTACCTAAAGGTGTCTCAACCAAGCGCCCTAACTGTGTGTGGTATTTAGTCAAAGCCCTTTATGGCCTCCACCAGTCGGGACGCATGTGGTACCAAACTCTCGATACTGCCTTAAGGCAGATTGGTTTTGAGCGTGTTTGCGGCTTTAATTGCGTGTACTCGTATGGTACACAAGCCATCCTTCTTGTCTACGTTGATAACATGGTCCTGTTTGCTAAAGACGCAACAGTCCAAAAGGATTTAATTGGAGCCCTGGGCCAGCATTTTAACATTGTAAATCTGGGCCCAGTCACCAAGTTACTAGGTGTTGAATTTAAGCGTGATGACAAACAACTGTTGCTCCACCAATCTGGGTTTATTAAGAAACTGGCAGAAGGTTACCGAGTGGTACCTAACAAACTCATCAAGGTGCCAATTACGGTGGGGACGACACTGAATACATGTAGAGACTCTGAGGTCGAGTCTGATTTCCCCTACAGGAATCTAATTGGCTCTTTGATATTTTTTGCCTCAAGGACGAGACCAGACATCCTGTATTCAACAATCTATTTGTCCCAGTTTAATACTTGCCATTCTTCACAACATGTCAAGTGTCTAATGCAAGTTCTGCAATACGTTGTGAACACCCAAGATTACAGCATTAATCTGAGCAGTTGCGTTGATGAAAGCATTCACATGTATTGTGATGCATCTTGGGCTACCGATTTAGTAGGATGTAAAAGTTTTGGTGGGTACATGCTATACATGGGGGATATCCTGTCAGCTGGGGCTGCAAGAAGCAGACTGTCATCGCATGCAGCTCAATGGAGGCAGAGTATATTGCGTTGTCACATGCAGCAAAAGAAGGCTATTGGATCAGCTGCATGTTTGAAAATTGTTTGTTGTTCAGCTGTGTGAATACGCCTCTAATTCACTCAGACTCATTGTCATCTATTCAGTTCGCATGCAATGACATAGAGAACACAAAAACCAAGCATATTCGAATAAGATATTTCTTCCTGAGGGACTGGTTTGAAAAGGGATATTTTTGTTTAGCCAAAGTTCCAGGGGAATATAATGTAGCCGACATTTTCACCAAGTGGGTGTCGAGTGATCGAATTAAAATGTTGTGTGGTTCTGTGTTCGACCAGTTACCCAAGTAGTGTCTTTTACCTCAAAGGCACCGTATGATAAGTTGATTATATGGTGCCACAGTGTTTACTGTTTATTTGTAACACATGTTTGATTTAAAGAGACAAATGTAGGTATTTAGTAAATACAACATGGGATTTCAGTCCATTTATGGCTGTGTTAATGTCAAAGATTGTCATAACACAGCTCTGAATTGTTTTACTTAATAACAAAGGCCCCGTGTTATAATAATTGCCAATTAAGCGTTTAAATTACCGGTATTGTCTGTAAATTCATTTTGGCAATTATTGATCATTAACAGTTATTTTGGTATTATTAATGTAGTTAATGATCTTGGCCAGTTTACCAAATTGGTTGTTATTGATTTCATGTATTTTCTACACCAATTTGGTTTATTTGTTTGTCATTTCTCCTTTTAGAGAACTGCATGTCAAGTGATCTAGATGTATGACATCAGTTCTCTATTTTACAAAGCATTTCCATCACCAAGGTGATGAGTGGCTATTGTTAGAAACGATTTAATGCTTTTATTCAGCCCGAGACTACAATTTGTCCCAGGCCTTCTCCTTCCTGTCCAGGTTCAGCCAAGATGGTGTCTGTGAAGTGCTCCTGTGAATAAACAAGTTGTTTTACATGTTTGGACCATTTAAGAGTGAGTTTTCTCGAAATTACACGCATTAATTCACTTGCGGCATGTAAGCAGTTTGTCTGCGGCCGCCGAGAGCCTTTACGCGGCCGAAGAAGTACGCAGCGTCACGTCGCCGATTCCGAGACGTAGTGCGCAAATTGAAGTTCACGTACATCAGCCAGAAGCCGCTCGTCCCACACGCGGCTGGAATTCAGGAAAACGTTGATTACTATCACTTCGACCTGTTCGACCTCTTCGGTCTGGATCCCAACTCCGACCCTGACTTCTGTCAGATTCGACATAATGATTATTAACCAAATTTCCATTAAAATTGTACACATTACCACCTGCTGGTCTGTCAGGTTGTCCATGGACTATGGATGGATTCACCACTACTGGATTCACTACTCGATTCACTACTCGATTATTATTATTATCTGAATTCATTATTATATTATTATTATTATTATATGATATGACTGCTAAGAACTATACTAATGAATTAATGATATAAACTGAACCTATTGTCGGTTTATATATTCCATTATGTATTGCCATTACGTTTGTCATACATTTCCAATTAGAGACGTTTGACCACTGAGATATGTCATGTCATTAGTAATAAGTTTATCTGACGTTTATTACCTCTCGTTTTAACAATTTTTTTATGAATTTTTTATTATAACATACACGGTAGTTTGGAGTGTTATATATTTTTTGTTTAGCATTTTTATCTGTTATTATTACAATTTTTTATATCAATTAAAAATTTTTATTCATTCTTACGATTACAAGGCATTTCAAACTGTTTGAATCTTATAACTTTGGTTTCAGCACTATTACAATTAATATATAGTTGTTTAGCACCGATTGAGGGTCGAGCTGCTTGCTACTTTTATGTTTTTTATGGCATAAGTCTCGGTTCTATAGCGTGTGCTGCATCAATTTTTTGATGCAATCTCGTTATACAAAACGTTATACAAAAGTTTTTTAGTGTGTGTGAGATTATCTTATAAAAAAAACCTTGAAAAACAATAGTAAATAGGATTTTTATCTCTATAGTGTGTGAAATTACGGTGTTGTAGTGCTAAGTTACAATTACAGTGCATAAAAATTTGATGTTTTATATAATGTATTGGCGATTCGCCGATCCTAATACCGTGAGTGAAAATACAGTAAACTATAGTGCAAATGCAATGAGTGTAAAAAAATACAGTAAAAAAGTGAAATATTATTCTGTTGTGGTTTTTTTTTGTGCTATGCCATCTCAAAACCGTTAGTAAAACTTGTTAGTTATGATTTTTTGATGAAATTTTTCTCTAAAGATAAAAGCGAGAACAAAACAACTAATAAAAAAATTTTTAACGCGACCAACCAAACAACATGAAAAAAGAATTATAAAAAAAACACAAATTTTATCACTGAAAAAAATTTTTAACTTTGAATTGTCATTCACTTCAAATTTTTTTTTTTTTGAGTGCAGCGTGTGTCAAAACTCGGGCCTCGAATGTTGGTACTTTGCAACCATTTCTGATGCCTCTTTTTAAACGATTTGTATGTAAATTCACGGTGTTTTAGTGCTAAGTTACAATTAGAGTACATAAAAATTTGGTGTTTTAGTTTGATATATAATATATCGGCGATTCGCCGATTAGTTTCCAAATTTATTTGCTGTTTTTGGACATTTTTTGGACATTTTTGGGATAATTTTACTCGATCAACTAAATCTGATAAACGACGTGTTAAAGAAATCATTGTCATTCCATAAATAAGAGTGAACCCTCTTCATTCACTTTAAAATTTTTTTTTTTGAGTGCGTGTGTCAAAACTTGGGCCTCGAATTTTAGTACTTTGCAACCATTTCTAATGCTTTTTTTCAACGATTTGAGTGTAGAATTTGCGGTGTTTTAGTGCTAACTACAACTAAATATGAAAATATGATGTTTTAGTGTGATATTATATATATATTATATATTATATATAATATATTATATATATAATATATATTATATATTATATGTAATATATTTCGAAAAAATTTTGAACTTTGTTTGGAAAACATTGAAACTTATATACATTGACTATAGTCAAATTTTATTGGAGGTTAGAACACTTTGCCGACAAATGACTGCTTTATTTAGTGACAGCATTGTCATTTCATTTTCAAACTTTTCGAATCTTACAACTTTGGTTTCAGCACTATTATAATTAATATATAGCTATATAGTTGTTTAGCACCGATCGAGAGTCGAGCTGCTACTTTTATGTTTTATGGCATAAGTCTCGACTGTATAGGTTGTAGGTTATAATCATAATAATTATTAGTTATTAGTTATTATTATTATTACTTTTTATTACGATTTACAACTTTACTATCAAACACAGCAATTGATTTTATTGTGTTGTTTGTTTCCATCATATATTTTTTAATTGATATTTATTTATATTGATATATATTTCTTTATTTATTTATTTAATTATTTATTCATTTATATTTTATTGATTTTGTTACTTACTGATTGATATTTGGAAATTTAAAATTTTTCATTCATGACATATTTTTTTTAATGATTATGATTTATTTCAATGTGTATTTATTATCTGTTGGATTTTATTAATAATAATTTTTTTTTAATTTTATTAACTTAGTGTTATTGTTGCGTTATATAAGTGCATTGCATGATAGCTATAAGTTTTGTAGGCAGGTACACATGGAGCATTTATTTGAATAACAATTCCAATCCAAGCATTACGTAATGGGGTTCATTAATCTCATTATCATGGCTGAATGCTCATCGTCCAACACCTTATAAATTGAATTGACTAAACGTGTAGTTGATTTGTAACGTTGGTACCGTTCATTAAAATAGAAACGCTGTTGCTTTTCACAAAATTGTAACATTTTAAAAGCTGATGACATTTTAATAACTTGGTTGAAAATTTCTATCCGAATAACCTCTTGCTCATTCTCATTTAGACCATGGTTTATTCTAACCAATAGCATGTTAGTAGCGATAATTTCACAATTGAGTGAAATTAAATTTTCTTGAAAACAAGTGTTAACAAATTCGACAACTTCAGACATGATTCTAACAGAGAGTGAAGAAATGCTGTTGTCTCATCACTTTATATATACAAATATAAATAAATATAAATTCCGCATATCGTATAACCGTACATCGTACGCAATGTTACATGTACGTTTATTCGGTGCATATCATTCACAATTACTTATTTACTTTTTATTTTTTTTGGTTTTTAATTTACAATTATATTATCGATCATTGAACATTATCGAACTGAAATCTACAGTATTTATTAAATTACTTTCCAAAATTTAATTTTTTTAAACTTTTTTAACATCAGAGTTGTTGAAAGCTTTGAAAATGATGACGCTCCATTACCAAAATTAATTATATACATATATGTTTCTTTTTTTTTAAAGTTAGATTAAGTCATATTAATTACAATTAAGGGCTAGCAGTGACTATTTCCTTGCAATGCTCAATGCTCAATGATTACATTTGTGACGGGGTGACTTGGCCATCGATATATCATCTGATATATCGATTCCAGTCGGCAACTTTACACGATACTACCGTCTGAAAACTCATAGTACCAAGATAAAGTCGCAATGAGTTCCGATTAAAATATATTAAGACTAGTTCTCAGGTTTAAGTTACTTTATTGTTACACTTGAATAAATATCTTACGACAAAGTTTATTCCATTGTTTCCAATCTACCACGTGGTTTGGCAAGCACGGTGGAGAAATTAGTCCTAGCGATTTGAATATCAGCGTTGACTTTGCAATATGGTCGTCACAAAGCTAACATGAGTTGGGCTAAACTTTAGTCCAATCCATGTCGTCACCAAGACATAAAATCTTGATCCAAGAAAAGAGGTGCAAATTGATTCCCACCAATGGTTAAACCATTCCAATCACACGGTGGTTTAGGTGCCAAAAGGGTTACGAATCACTCGGTGATCTGTATGCCCGAATGTCGCCCAATGAACCTTGGGTGCGCCATCGATCTCGATGCCGCAATTCCGCGTCTTGCACGATGCGTTATTTCACAAAGGGGCCCCGGGCCATGAAAGAGGAGAAAAGATAACACAGACATTACTTTACTCACGGGTTGGCCAGGTCCTGTGCTGCGTCTTCGAAGCTACCAAGTATGTACGGACATGAAGGTCCTGTTGACCGTAGTCCGGCTATCTTGCCCACTGGCCACTCGATCTCGGCAGCCATCTGGTATGCACCACGTAAGCGGGTACATAAGCGGATGAATAACTGATTAAACTGGCCTCATATTTGTCTCATAAATCAGAGGCGCCAAAGGCTTAATTATTACATGTAAATCAAGCACAAAGGCAAATAATCATAAGTCAGTATCAGTATCAATGTCAAATCTGCAAAAAGCTCTACTTCCTGTTTTGCATGGCTTTTTATACTTGTCTAATCCCTTTATCGCTGATAAGGGGATTATGACAAGATAATCCGATAGAGGATGAGTCATGATGGAATGTTCAACATGACATCATTTTCTAG
The DNA here is from genome assembly GCA_000239455.1 of Strigamia maritima. Taxonomy (NCBI): domain Eukaryota; kingdom Metazoa; phylum Arthropoda; class Chilopoda; order Geophilomorpha; family Linotaeniidae; genus Strigamia; species Strigamia maritima. The sequence goes on from JH430012.1 coordinate 18,833, forward strand.
TATCGAGGATAATATAAAATTATCCATTATTGAAATATTTACATATTTCAATCAGGGACAAGTGATAAAATATAAGCATAATTAACTCTTATGTTTTACATAGAGTTTATATCTTATTACCACAAATATTATATTTTAATGGGAATAACCATTAAGGTCGCGCTAGCGCCCTCTTTGGTCATTCCTTGACCATATACAGATACTTGTGCCATAGTTTCTAAATAGAGCTATAAAGTCTACTTAGCTACTATTGGATCTCATCTCTCATCCCAAACATTAAACAAACTCACTTTATTCATGTCTATGTAAAATCTGCTGTAACTTTGGTACACTCAGTGCATCATAGTTACAGTTCATAAAACTACGGGATCAATGAATCAGAGTTAGAGTCTGTAATAGAAAAGTACGAATATTCAGATTCGGACGGAGAATTGGAAGCAAGAGTACAATTGTACCACGCTGCTCTAGAAACAGGTCGTACCAAAGGAACTGCTTCTTCTAGCAAAACCAGGACACCAAGGGCTGAGTGCGAATCGTACTTAGCATGGTGTAAGAAGAACGGAAAAGAACCAAGAGGTCAAAAACGTTCGACAGAAGAAACAGATTCCACGCTTGTGGAAACAGCCCAAAAGAAGGCAAAATCCTCATGGATAACACAAGAAACTTTGGACAAAACTGTTCAAAGTATGGAAGCTAGAATACAATCTTCGGTCCAGAAGAGTATGCAACCCACTTTGGATCAGATGTTGGCAATTGCAAAATCTCTAGTAGGCCCAATTGTCCCCTTAAATGAAGAAAATATCCAAAAAACTGATTAAGGGGGTTACTGAAATCATCTAACCCCCTATATCGGAAAATTTGGTAGAAGAAATGATTTTAGATATATTTAAAGAATTAAAGGTATCTGAAAATAGCTCCAGCCAAACGGATGAAGTAAACGAAAATATCGATCAAATAGTCGAACATTTAAATAAATTATCGCTAGAAGCGGATGATTTCAATGAAGTCAGTTTTCAAAAAAGGATTCGAAAAACTAAAGATTGAATTCAAAATTAGAAAGAAACCTTGGAGAACTGAACAAGAAAGAGTTAATTATATCCGACGACTAATTACGGCTGAAGATAGTTCTCGAATGCAAGTTACGATAGGTGGATTAACCTACAACGCTTTGATCGATTCTGGTGCTACTCAGTGCTTTATTGGTGAACACATGTTAACTAAAACGGGCTGTCTTCCCGATTATATTCAGGAAGCTCCACCCAATATGAAGGTTTGTGCGGTTGGTATCAAACACACACCAGTGGGGCAAATAACTCTTTGTATCGAATGGCATAACCAGCTTACCCCTATGAATTTCTTTATTTTACCAAATTAATAATCCCATATGTCCCCTATTCAGAAGGATTCAGAGAAGCCTCTCTAAAAACAATATTTGTATATAACACAGAGTTGTCTCAAGATCCCAACTGGGACGAAAAACTGTTAACTGGAAGCAACTGCACCACAGAACAGCGCTTAGCGTTGAAAGAAGTCCTAACAAGTGTTAAAGGTGTGTTTAGTGATAAACCCGGCTGTTTTGATGGGTGAGAACATCATATTAAATTCAAAGATGGTGCCAAAATTACTAAAAACCCCTACAGGATGTATAATCCTGCCAAAAAATTAATCATGCTGAAACTAATTAAAGAATTAGAAGAACTGGGATTAATAGAAAAAGCTACGGGTCCCTATATAAGTCACCCAGTAATAGTAGCTAAACCAGACGGTACCTATCGTCTCTGTATAGATTATAAATGGTTGAATGCCATAACGGAAGTTGATGCCATTCAAATGCCGAATATCGATCAATTGATCCATAATTGCGAGAAAGCAAAATTTTTCACGTCTTTAGATTTGGTTAAAGGATATTACCAAATTAAAATGGCAGAGGAGGATAAGCAGAAACTGCTTTTTACACTCCAAAAGGTAAATACCAATTTACTCGAATGCCATTTGGGCTGTGCAATGCACCCAATACATTCCAAACAATGATGGAAGGAATAATCGAACCCGATTGCACACCTTTTGCGTCAGTTTATTTAGATGATGTAATAATTTATTCTAGTACATGGGAGGAGCATATGGAACATGTTCGAATTGTATTGGAAAAATTAAGACAAGCTAACTTAACAGTTAGTTTAAAGAAATCGAAGTTTGGAAGAACTTCACTCAAATTTTTAGGACATCTTATCACACCAGAAGGTTTAAGAGGAGATCCTGATAAAATTTCGGCGATTAAAAAATTTCCAACCCCTACCGATGCGAAAGCTATCCAGCGTTTTCATGGTGCAATAAACTTTTTTCGAAAGTTTATTCCAAACTTCGGAACCATCACATTACCTTTAACTAAGATAATGAGTGGTAGTTCCTTTCGGATGGGGAGAACCCCAACAATCAGCATTCGACGAATTGAAATCAAAATTATGTGCAGAAAATGTGTTAATGATGCCTGACTACAAAAAACCTTTTGTAGTATTAACAGATGCATCACACCAAGGTTTAGGTGCAGTTTTATGTCAAGACGTTGATTTTTGGGACAAGAAAAGACAGAAAAGTGTACCTACACCAAAACCAATTGCATTTGCAAGCCGAGTTCTACGAGGAGCTGAGGTTCGTTATTCGACACCCGAACTAGAGTGTCTCGCAGTAGTTTTGGGCAATAGATCGATTCCGACCTTACTTAGAATACGGCACATTCATATTGGAATCAGATGCACCAGCATTAAAATGGCTAATGACGTACCCCCGAACCATCAGGTCGATTTGGCGATGGCCATTAAAATCCAATGTGGAGTCTTTTAAATGATTTATCGAAAGGTAGATTAAATCAAGTACCAGATGCCTTATCTAGAGCTCCGTTATCAGCAGAAGATACTCCTGCCGATGACCACGTAGAAGAAAAAGAAGTAACGCAATACTGGCCCAATTGGGACGGGAATAAATCCCCACTTTCACCAATCGAAAAGATAGGTGAAGATAACATACATCTATGTAAATGCGAAGTAAAACTTCGTAGCGCAGAAATTTGTATTAAATTTTCTAGTAATTCGGACACTTCTTCTGAAAATTCAGAAGAATTTTTAGAAGAGGGGGAGGAAGAGATAGAGCAGGATCAGACACTCTATAGTGCGTTAACTGACCTATTAAATGAAATACCCCCAACAAGAGAAGAATTAATAGAAGCGCAATTAAAAGATGAATTCTGCCCCGAAATTCGAAATTATTTATTATCAAAGATAATTGAAAAGAAAAAATTAAATAAACCACCCAATTGGATGGAAGAAATACGGTGGATATATGTTAGATTCAAAGGAATCAACTAATAAAGACGGTTTACTGGTATACTTTAATCCAACATTTGACGAAGAATTAAACGA
>JH430014.1:2103-42417 GCA_000239455.1 Strigamia maritima
ATCAGTACGCCGGGGTTAGAACGCTGGGGTTGAAACGACGGGGTTGGTACGCCGGGGTACGCTGGGATTTGTCGTGCGAAGGAGTCAGTTTCATGCCAGTGTCGGTATGTCAGTTTCAGTTTGTATAAACTTTTTTCTTATTTTGTCTTGATTTAATATATTGGTTTCATTTTGTCAGAGTCAGTATGTCTGTGTCATTATGTCAGTTTGGATATGTCAGTTTCAATTTGTCAGTTTTCTTTTGTCAGTCATTATGTCAGTTTGGATATGTCAGTTTTGGTGTGTCAGTTTTCTTTTGTCAGATATAGCGTGTTGGTTTTGTTTTGTTGGATTTAGTATGTCAAGTTTCATATTGTCAGTTTTCATGACAGATTCTCTTTTGTCAGATTTTAGACGTGTATGGCCTGAGTCGCCGCTTGCGTCTATAAACTCAATTCTATCTATCTATCTATCTTTTGTCAGTTAATGGCGTGTATGGCCGTAGTAGCCGCTTACGTCAGTTAACCCTATTCTTTGTCTCTCTCTCTCTCCTTTTTATCACAACTTACAACTTTTATAATTTTCCAATTTTTTGCAACTAGAACTTAAGACTGTTTCAATTTTAATACCAGCTCTACTTGTATCTATATGCCATCATTTTCATTTCAATGCCGTTTGACCACAGGAATATTTTTTATGGTCATGAATTACAACAATTTATAATGACAGAAAATATTAAAATTTTAGTACATTTTTTCAGGGTTATCGTCCTAATTTGAAATGTAGTAAAATAAAAAATAAAAAAGTCATAATGGAGCTATATAATTGTTGTCAACAATCAAAATTTTCAAAAAATTATTGCGACCAGAATTTTATTCCAAATCCAATCTTTCAGGATGTTTAACTGTGTACATATCTCTAACAAATCCAGGATGTATGACTTAATTTATCAAGAATTCTGGTCAGAATGATATTTTTTGAAAATTTTGATTGTTGACAACAACTCCATAGCTCCATTATGACTTTTTTTAAGGGCTTCGCACACCCATACATATATTCAATTTAGAAAAGTTGCCCAAGAAATTGGGGGAGAAACCTTCCATGCCCAGCCTTCTCGTGGCCTCCTCTGGGTTCTCTGCTGCAGCACTTTGTTTTTCTGCTGTAGTGGTGCTAATGGGCCTCTGGTTATCTATCTTTTCTTCTCTTTTTTGCTCCTCTTTCTCTTCAGTGGCTTTTGTCTTTGTGTTTTGACCAATTTTTTAATAATGTAAGACTGCATTCCATTCTGCAATGAAATGTACGAATGTAGTGTTTATCAATGGTCAAATGTGCTTGTCTGTGTCAGATTTATATTGGTTAGATTTAGTATGTCAGTTTCAGTATGTCAGATTAAAAGACGTGTATGGCCTAAGTCGCCGCTTGCGTCTATAAACTTAATTTTATCTATGTATGCCCATGAAATTGAACATCCTAGATCAGTTTAATTTTTAATTTTATCTTCAACAGTACTCGAGATATTGTCAAAATTGCAAAAACCTAATTTTGGTGGTTTTTAATTTTTTCTCAGTAACTACAAAATCAATCTTCAAAAATTTACGCGAATGATAGCTCTATCATTCCTAACATGCGTTTCAAATTTATCCGGACACTGGAAAAAGTCACATTTCAGCTGATGTTTACTACTGAAAACAAGTCTAGATAGATAGAATTAAGTTTATAGACCCAAGCGGCGACTTAGGCCATACACGTCTTTTAATCTGACATACCATATTTTGTCGATTAAGGGCCGCGGCATTTATTTCAAATTGCGGCCGAGGGGTGCGGCCCTAATTCGAGTGCGGCCGTAATTCGAGGGCGGCGTTTAAATCGTTTGCCGTAAATTGTGTTTCATGTATGCAACTTTTTAAAGCTAAAAACAACTTAAAAAGTTCCGTACATGAAACGAACATACGTACTTTGCGTTTAGCTATGCAAATGTATTAAAAACCTTTGCATCTACTGTATATATACTCTGTATAGTAGAGAAAAAAACCAATTGTGAAATTGTGTGAAAGTGACTCTTCTCTACTACACAGGGTAAATATACAGCACTTGCAAACGTTTTTAATACATTAAGTTTTGAAGTAATGTATTAAACATTACTTCAAAACTGATGAATAAACTTCGAATAACTGCCGCCGCCGTAATCCGAGTGCGGCATTTATTTCAAACTACAGCCGAGGGGCGCGGCCGTAATTCGAGGGCGGCAGTAATTCGAGGGAGGCCCTTAATCGACAAAATACGGTACTTAAACTGACATAACAAAACTGACTTACTAAAACTGACATACTAAATCTGACCAATATAAATCTGACACAGACAAATACATTTGACCATTGATAAACACTACATTCGTACATTCCATTGCAGAATGGAGTGCAGTATTACATTATCAAAGAATTGGTCAAAAACACAAAGACAAAAGCCACAGAAAAGAAAGCGGAGCAAAAATAAATAGATAATCAGAGGATCCATTAGCACCATTGCAGCGGAAAAACAAAGTGCCACAGTGGAGTGCCCAGGAGAGGCCACAAGAAGGCTGGGCTTGTTTTCTCTCCTGAAAACAAGTCTAAATTACAAATTATCAAGAATGTCAAGAATGTGATTTTGGAATTTCAAAATTTCTAGCTTTCAAAATCACATTTTGGAGATTCAAATCGAGATTTCGAGACTCAAGAATCTCGAGATTTTGAGTTGCAATCTCTACAACTGCAACTGTTGGCTGGAACATTCAATTTGAACGGCATTCGCACATCTGTTGCAAATGACGCCAAAATAGAGCGTAACAGGAGGGAATTCCCAGGACCCGAAATCACTGCTAAAATGCAATTCCCAATTCCCGGGAATTTTGATTTTTTTCCCAGGAATTCCCGAATGTAGACATATGTACGAAATTCATTGAATTTCATGTGAATTTTCTAATTTAAGATGGTATTTTTATTGATTCGAATTGAATTTTCTATTTAAAAAAGTATTTTTACCAAAATTCGTAATTAAAAGGATATTTTTACAGAAATTTACACTTTAAAATGGAATTATAACGCCTAAGATATATCTTTATCCAAAAAATAAAATTTTCTTCTTTTTAGCATTTCTATTTCACCTTCAGATGTGCACATAAATTTATTTTTGAGAAGAAAATCTGTATTTTAAGTACCAAAATATAATTTATAGAGTAAAATAATGTTTTTAGGCATATTAAACCAATTTTTAGCTGCTTATATATCTTAGATGGTATATTCCATTTGAAATTGGAAATTTCAATGAATTTCTGTTAAAATTACAGTTTAATCAGAAAATTTAATGAATTTTGGTTAAAATTCCAGTGTGAATTGGCAAACTCAATGAATTTCAGTAAAACTGTTTGGTTTCTGAAGTTTTTTAAGCTTTCGGGAATTCCCGGGAAGTTCCGAGAAGCTTAAAATTTCCTTTCCCAATTCCCGGGAAATGAAAAGTCGGGAATCTAAAAATCGAGTTTGGGCATATACTATATGACATCATATAACCAAACTCGATTTTATATTGAAAATACAATTTGGGTGCTATTTGCATTTTTGACGTCATATGCCAATAGCCAATCACGTTAGCGTTACGGAACAGAAAAACAGAGACTGGGAAACTATATAGATGATTGTGGGTCAAACTCCAACCAATAACAAAAAATTAAAATTAATTCATGACTGTATCTTACAGACTACATTAATCAAAATATAAACAAAAATTCCGTTTCAACTTTATACGGGGAGAAAACTTCCAAACCCAGCCTCCTCGTGGCCTCCCCTGGGTACTCTACTGTGGGACTTTGTTTTTCCGCTCCAGTGGTGCTAATGGGTCCTATTCTCTAGTTATCTATCTTTCCTTCTTCTTTCTTCTTTCTTCCTTCTTCTCTTTATTGCTCCTGTTTCCCTTCTGTGTCTTTTGTTATTAATGACTGTCAATTATGGACAGATTTGGTCGGTAGTACGTCCGGATCGGTGCGCCCGGATTGGCAAGCCCGGAGTAGTACGCCCGGATTACTAACGACAGGATTGGTACTCCGGGATTGTCAGTTGTTAGAAGTCAGTTGAAAGTAGTCAGTTGGTAAGAAATCAGCTGAAAGAAGTTAGTTTCATGCCGGTGTCGGTATGTCAGTTTCAGTTTGTCTAAACTTTTTCTTTTTTCTTTTATGTTTGATTTAATATATTGGTTTCATTTTCTCATAGTCAGTGTGCCTGTTTCATTATGTGGGTTTTTATATGTCAGTTTCGTTTTGTCAGATTTAGTATGTCAGTTTTCTTTTGTTAGATGTAGTGTGTCAGTCTTATTTTGTTGGATTTAGTTCGTCAAGTTTTATTGTCAGATTTTACATGTCAGATTCACTCTTGTCAGATTTAAGACGTGTATGGCCTGAGTCACCGCTTGCATCTATAATCCTAATTCTCTCTCTCTCATATTTATACGGACAGGTAGGTAAAATCATTACTCAGTTGCAAATTAGCTAGCAATATACTGCCATTCAGCTTTATTACATCATGTACTGTCAGACATCAATGTGATTAATTTTTGGAGCATTTCTGGCTTTAATTTCATCCAAGAATCCAAAATTGCTTGTTTTCTGGACTGAGGTAAATTGCTTTTCATTTGCATATACTAATCGTGCCAAGAGCCCCCATAAGTTTTCTATAGGATTAAGGTCTGGGCTTCTTGCTGGCCACTTCATAACCTTGATATTTTTGCTATTAAACCAGTCTTTGGTTGATTTTGAGCTATGCACAAAAGCATTATCCTGCTGAAAAGTCCAGTTTGGACCACAAATTTTTGGTATCGTGTCCACTAAATATGTTTCTAACATTTCCTGGTTCTTCTGGGAATTCATCCTTGTAGTCATAAATACTAGATCTGTTATTCCATTGAAGCCAAATTGTTGTTATTTAGTCATTCAAAGTCTCGAATTTATTCATTTGTTATTTATTATTTTATGTTCTATATGATTTTCCTTATATTTATTTTATGTATATGAATTATAAATGTTACTTGTGAGCTTCCGTAGTTTACACGGCTATTTATAGTTTTTAAATAAAATTTTTCCACTCGCAATTTGCAGTGAGGATGTGTCTCAGCTTTCCTGTGCTTTTTACACCCATTTCTTCATCAAACCAGCTTAATACAACAAGGTTATGGGTTCCAGTGTGTTTGCCTGCGTTTTGGAGCGGTTTGGATGAAGTTTTGTGTGTTTTTGTTGCTGTGGTGCGTGAGTTCGTTTATTGCGAGGACAAGGCCAAGTTTGACGTGTCTGAAGGATTTTTGCTGCCTGGAATTGAGTGTTTGTTGTTTGTCTCTACATTTAGCAAGACAAACACAGGTAAGAAGCTATTATTTCTGCTTTTTGACCTGTTCATTGCCGCTTATTTATTTTTCCGATCATGGACGCCATTTTTGCCGTGTTTGAACTGTGATGTGCGTCATTGTCATTTTCGATTTTGGAGCGTGTGCAACACGGAGGACCGGATTGCTGCTGTATTTACTGCTGATTCTGCAAGCCACGAGCCATTTTTGTGATTTATCAGACAATTTTTGGATTTTTGAGCCAGTTATTGGATTTTTGGAAGTTTGGAGCAGACAACCTTCAAGTGACCTTCAGGAAGAGAGAGGACAACAAATCACGAACTATTACGAAAGGAAGTCATCAGAGAAGCTGACATCTGGCAGACATCTCTCCTTTAGTGGAGATCTTTTCTATTTTATTGTGATCTATCCACTCTCATTTCACCTTCGAGGTTACCTAATCTTAAGGAGCTTTTTTCTCAACCCCGAGGATCTGGTATATGATGCCTCCCTTCTCTATCATTTTGGTGGAATTTGTTGCGATAATATTTTTATTTTGAGCGATTTTCAGTTTTTGAAAAAGTCGGATTTGACTTTCCAGGTTTCAATTTTGATTGAACAGATCTTTAGAGTTTTTGGGCCTCATTTTGAGATTTTAGATCGTTTGTTTGAGGTAAATTTTCTGAGATTTGCCAGTTTAGAGGATATCCAGTTTTTGGATTTATTGGCCGATTTATTAATTTTAGTTTTGAGATAGAGAATTTTTTTGGATCCGTAGCCATATAATTGCTAGAGTTAGCAATTATTTATTGATTATTTTGGCTTTAGTGAATTTTTGGCTCGAGTTTTGGATTAATTGGCTTAGTCATTGATCAGCTTAATTTTTGTGTGTTATTTCAAGTAGGATTTAACATTTTCGAAGCTTATATTAGTTTTTGGTTTTTAGTTTTCCCTTTTGGTTAGTCAGTTATGGCAGAAAGGGATAGTGTGCTCAGTTTTAAGAAACTGAACAGCTGAATTACGTCAGCTGGAAAAGGGATATGCTGGCATGTTTAGCCAGCAAAGGGCTTAGTAAATTTATTGACCCTAAACATGCTGTTGCAGCCGGGGCCACAGCAGCAGATATCACTTTGTTTGAGACTAGCCAATCCAAAGCTGGGGGTATAATTTATTTAGGTATTGAGGATAAGCTTAAGTGTTTGTTAGATGGTTTGGAGGGTCCTGCAGATAGGTGGGACAAATTTGCTAAGACTTACGAGCCGAAATCCAAGGCTAGGATTTCACGTCTTTTGGGGGAATTTCATCTAGCCCAGATGAAAGAGAATGAAAGTATTATTTTGTTTCTGAACCGTATTACTCAGCTGGCTAGGGATTTAAGTTTGGCGGGAAAGACGATCCCAGATGACGATATTGCTTACCGTATGACGTGCACGTTGCCGTCGCAATATCATAACGTTGTCGGTATAATGCATAGATGGGATGATGCACAGTTTACTGCTGCGAATGTGAAAAAAATCCCTAATTGAAGAATTTGAAAGTCTGAAATCGAGAGAGTTGTTGGGTGTTAACCCTAGTAATAGTTCAGACAATAACGCATTATCGACGAATCAGAAAAATCCCAAGAGGAAACAAAACAAAAAATTATTTGTTTTAATTGTGGAATAAAAGGCCACTATTCGAGTGATTGTAGAAAGAAACCGAAAAAGGAAATTAAATGTTCAAATTGTGAGATTCAAGGCCATTATGGGGCTTCATGTAGGAAGGAGAAGTCCAAGGGGTCGAAAGCAAATGAATCTGTTTCTTTCTCGCATTTTTCTGATTCTTTGATTATTGATGGGCTCAATGTTTCGACCACAGATGGGGGAGAAAACTTCCAAGCCCAGCCTCCTTGTGGCCTCCCCTGGGTACTCCATTGCAGCACTTTGTTTTTCCGCTGCACTGGTGCTAATGGGTCCTCTGGTTATCTATCTTCTTTTTTTGCTCTGCTTTCTCTTCTGTGACTTTTGTCTCTGTTTTTGATCATTTTTTTGATAATGTAATGCTGCATTCCATTCTGCAATGGAATGTACGAATGTAGTGTTTATCAATGGTCAAATGTGTTTGTTTATGTCAGATTTATATTGGTCAGATTAAAAGACGTGTATGACCTCAGTCGTCGCTTGCGTCTATAAACTCAATTCTATCTATCTATCGACCACAGATGAGTGGATTTGGGATACTGGGTCGGGAGCTCATTTATGTCATGATAAGACTTTATTCTCGAAATTGACAATTGGGAAACCTTACAAAATGAATGCGTATTCTGGGACATTTGACGTTGAGGGGATTGATACTGTTTGTTTTGACCACATGATTGGCAATGAAGTTCATCGGATTACTTTGAATAAGGTTGGTCCGCTCCAAGTGGGAAGCGTAATTTAATTAGTGGGTCACGGGCAATGCAAGCAGGTTGTTCGTGGTCAGGGAAATCAAATGAAATTTTAGTTAAAAACAAACAAAACAGACCAACATTAAAATTTGTCGAGGATAAGGGGTTGTTCAAATTGAAAGCCACCAAATGTGATGTGAATTTATCGAAGTCAAATGTTAAAACTGCTGTTAAAGAGAATTTTAGGGGTAAAATTAATGTAGTTGAAAGCAATGCAGTAGGTGACTTAAAACTATGGCATCGAAGATTAATGCACATGGGTGTAGATTCAATTATTAAAATGTCTAGTCAAGGGGTTGTTAGAGGTTTGCCTAAACTTAGTAAAAGAGATTTAGAATGCGTATATTGCATTAGGTCTAAACAAACTAAATTTAGAGGAAAAGCGAAGCCAGAGATTACAACCAAGTCAGCACTGGAGTTGGTGCACTCTGATGTTTGGGGGCCCACTGGGGGAGAAAACTTCCAAGCCCAGCCTTCTTGTGGCCTCCCCTGGGTACTCCATTGCAGCACTTTGTTTTTCCGCTGCAGTGGTGCTAATGGGTCCTCTGGTTATCTATCTCTTTTTTTTGCTCCGCTTTCTCTTCTGTGGCTTTTGTCTCTGTTTTTGACTGTTTTTTTGATAATGTAATGCTGCATTCCATTTTGTAATGGAATGTACGAATGTAGTGTTTGTCAATAGTCAAATGTGTTTGTCTGTGTCAGATTTATATTGGTCAGATTTAGTATGTCAGTTTCAGTAAGTCAGATTAAAAGACGTGTATGGCCTAAGTCGCCGCTTGCGTCTATAAACTCAATTCTATCTATCTATCTATTGGGGGCCCACTAAGTATGAAAGTAGGGGTGGGGCCAAGTATTATGTTTCTTTTATTGATGACTATACCAGATGGGTAAAAGTCTATGTGATTAAGTATAAGTCACAGGTTGCTGATTGTTTTGAAGATTTTATTTTATTTATGAAACGTTTAACGAATAACAAGATTAGGAAGTTATGTACGGATAATGGTACAGAGTATGTAAATGACAAGATGAAAAAGATTTGTAAGACCAATAATATTAAGCATGAGGTGACTAATTTCTATTCTCCGAATATGAACGGTGTGGCCGAAAGGTTTAATCGGTCAGCCATTGAAGCCTTAAGGTCAACAATTTATGATGACGGGATGGACCGTATGTGGTGGGCTGAGGTCCTCATGGCGTTTGCTCACATTAAGAACCGAATTAGTCAAAGATTATTGAATGGTTTGACACCGTATGAGAGGATGTTTGGCCATAAGCTTAATATTAGCTATTTCCGGGTAATAGGCTCGAGAGAGAGAGAGAGAATTGAGTTTATAGACGTAAGCGACGACTGAGGTCATACACGTCTTTTAATCTGACCAATATAAATCTGACACAGACAAACAGTAATAGGCTCGAAATGCTTTAGATTACTGCCCAAGAGTCAAAGGGGCACTAAGCTTGGACCAGTGTCTAAGGAGTGTATTTTGGTGGGATATTGTTGGCACACAAAAGGTTATCGTGTGTATGACCCGGAAGATGACAAGCTATACAATACGCAAGATGTTAAATTTTTAGAAACATCGTATTCAGACGCAGCCAAGAATATTATCAGTTTTGACAATGGGGATGACGATGACGGGGGGGGAACAGTTATAGCTTCACCTAAGGAAGTTGTTAGAACGCCAGATTTAAAGGTCTTAGATCATAAGTGGGTGTTTGTGCGAAAGCGTGATGCCGGTGGCAAAGTTGTACGTCACCGTGCTAGATTAGTTGCACGTGTGTTCTTGCAAGATTACGGCAAGGAATTTACTGAAGTCTACAATCCAGTAGTTAATTTTATTATTGTTAGATTATTATTTGCTGTGTTAGTTTTATTTTTGAACTGGGTTGACACGCATTTAGATGTTAAATGTGCATTTTTGTATGGCGAGTTGCCAGAAGATATTTTTATGACGATACCGGATGTAGTGCATACAGACAAGTCAAGAGTCTGGAAATTGTGTAAATCACTGTACGGGCTTAAGCAGGTTTTTGTCTACTCAGTGTGTATACAGATTAGGTTGGAGTGTTATTATCTTATTTTATGTTGATGATATAATTATTTTTGCTAAAGATGAGGAGACGAAATTACGGGCTGTTGCACTACTGAACAGGGCTTTTAAGTGTGTTGATCTAGGTAGAACCAAAAGATTCCTTGGGATCGATATCATACGTGAGTCCGGGGGAATCAGATTTAGTCAGAAGTCATACATTGAGGGTTTGTTTAAACGTTTTAAAAGTTTTGGTTTTAAGAATGTTAAAGAGCCTTTTAAGGTGGGCATGGACCTCATTGATCTGAATTGTGAAGACGATATGTTAGACGCCAACAAATATCCATATCGGACTTTAGTGGGTATTCTTATATTCATATCGAGATACACTAGGCCAGATATTTGTGTGGCGATAAATATTTTAGCGAGATATAATTCGGCACCTAAACTGATCCATTGGTCATGTATTCTCAATTTATGGAACTATGTTGTAAGTACAAAAGGTAAGAGCATTAATCTACGTAAATCTTTGAATCTTGATGTTGACTGCTACGTAGACGCTAGTTGGACGACTTCTGTTAAAGATAGGAAATCCATTTCAGGATATTTGATTTGCGTAGGTAGGAATCCTATCATTTGGAGGTGTACTAAACAAAGTTTAGTGACCATGAGTGCCATGGAGGCAGAGTTGATCGCATTATCCGAACTAGTTAAAGAAATGATTTGGTTCAAACGTTGTGTTAGTGAGATTGGAAAAGTTCAAGGTTTACAGTTTGGAGGTTTTGTTGTACATTGTGACAACAGAGCAGGAATGCATTTTATTAAAAATGATGTAGAGAATTCAAAGACGAAGTACATAGACGTAAAAGTACAATTTGTGAAAGAGAATTTTGAATTGAAGTTGTTCAGTCTGCAATATGTCAATACTAAAGAGAATTTAGCAGATATCTTAACCAAGCGAGTTAGCTATCAAAAGATTGCAGATTTATGTAAATATTTGAATGTTTATGATCAAGAGCATTGATAGAATAAATTCGAGCGGGGGAATTTGTTGTTATTTAGTCATTCAAAGTTTCGAATTTATTCATTTGTTGGGGGAGAAAACTTCCAAGCCCTGCCTCCTCGTGGCATCTCCTAGGCACTCCACTGTGTCACTTTGTTTTTCCGCTGCAGTGGTGCTAATGGGTCCTCTGGTTATCTATCTTTCCTTCTTCCTTCTTCTCTTTATTGCTCCTCTTTCTCTTCTGTCTTTTGTTATTAATAGCTATCAGTTGTGTGGACAGTTTTGGTTGGTAGAGTACGCCTGGATCGGTACGCCCGAATTAGTAAGCCTGGATTAGTACGCCCGGATTAGTATGCCCGGCCGGCCGGAGACACAGGCCCGGTACGGCGGAGTTGAAACGACGGGGTTAGTACGCTGGGGTTGAAACCACGGGGTTGGTACGCCGGGATTGGTATGCTGGGATAAGTCAGTTGTCAGAAGTCAGCTGTAAGAAGTTGGTAGTGGGAAGTCGGTGATAGGAAGTTGGTAGTCGTAGAAAATCGGTAGTAGTAGGAAGTCGGTAGTAGTAGGAAGTCGGTAGTAGTAGAAGTCAGTTATTTGGACAGATTTGGTCGGTAGTACGCCCGGATCTGTACGCCCGGATTAGTATGCCCGGGTTAGTATGCCTGGATCAGTACGCCTGGCCAGCCGAATTAGCCGAGCCGGCTGGATATACCAGGATCAGTACGCCGGGATTAGAATGCTGGGGTTGAAACGACGGGGTTGGTACGACGGGGTTGGTACGCTGGGGTACGCTGGGATTTGTCGTGCGAAGGAGTCAGTTTCATGCCAGTGTCGGTATGTCAGTTTCAGTTTGTATGAACTTTTTTCTTATTTTGTCTTGATTTAATATATTGGTTTCATTTTGTCAGAGTCAGTATGTCTGTGTCATTATGTCAGTTTGGTTATGTCAGTTTTAATTTGTCAGTTTTCTTTTGTCAGTCATTATGTTAGTTTGGATATGTCAGTTTTGGTGTGTCAGTTTTCTTGGGGGTTCTTAACCCTATTCTGTTCTGTGTCAAAGTTAATAATATTGCATCATGTGTTCCTTCATTTGCCTTTTCTTTACTGTTTGTTGATGACTTTGGTCTAGCTATGCGTTCAGCTCTGATGTCAACTCTAGAGCGCCAGCTCCAGCTTGCTTTGCACCGGCTGGAGAGATGGTCTGATGAGAATGGTTTCTGTTTTTCGTCTCAAAAGACGGTCTGCATTAATTTTTGTCGTCTGCGAAACCTTCATCTTGATCCGGATTTGACGCTCAATGGAACTGCTTTGCCTGTTGTTCAGACTGCCAGGTTTCTTGGCATTCTGCTCGACAGCAAGCTTTCCTTTGTCGATCATGTAATGGATCTCAGGGTGAGGTGTTCAAAGACTCTTAATGTTTTACGGATACTGTCCTCTGTTCGTTGGGGAGCAGGTAGACGGATTTTGCTCCGTCTGTATCGTGCTCTGGTTAGATCCAAGCTTGACTATGGCTGTCACGTGTATGGAACGGCGCGGCAATCAGTATTGAGTTCACTGGATCCTATCCATCATGCTGGCCTTAGGCTTTGCCTAGGTGCTTTCCGCTCCTCTCCTATCACCAGTCTGTGTGTGGAAGCCTTCGAGCCCCCCTTATGGCTGCGGAGAATCTATCTGGTACTTTCTTATGCTCTTCGTATAAGATCTTTACCGTCCCACACTGCCTATGATGCTATTTTTAAGCCCGGATTTCAGCGGTTTTATGCAACTATGCATAATCCTCTCCTGTCCTTTGGAATGTTTGTTCGAACTTTGTCTGAAAACTTTTCTCTGCCCTTTGATTCTGTCGCTGTGGTTCCTCTTGGGCTGGCTCCCTGGAGTCTTGTTAGCCCTACCTGTGACCTCTCTGTGTTCTTAGGAAATCTGATACTCTGCCAGCAGAGTATCTACAGTTATTTTATAGCCATAGAGAAGAATTTAAACATTTTACTCCCATCTTCACGGATGGTTCTAAGCAGGCTGATGTGGTGGGGGCTGCAGCTCTGTGCTGTGGCCGCACTATGTCTGAAACTCTAAACGGCCAGTCTTCAATATTTTCTGCGGAAATTGTCGCAATTGAGCTTGCTCTCAAGCATGTTTTTGATGCTGGTCATCGACAGATTTTTATTTATACTGACTCTTTGAGCGCTCTGAAAGCGCTCTCTGTTTTATCCAATCGCGTTGACTCTGCTTTGCGTTTGCTTGTTTTGCTTCAAAATGCGGGAATTTCTGTTCGTTTCATGTGGATCCCGAGTCACATTGGGGTTCCTGGCAATGAAGCCGCAGACATGGCTGCAAAAGCGGCTTGTTCTGTTCGTTCCGATGCCCCTGTGTTTGGAGCCGATCTCCTTGCCTTGTTGAGACGTCAAGTGCTGGGTGTCTGGCAGTCTCATTGGGACAGGGAGACTAAGAATAAACTTTTTCAGATAAAGCCTAAGATATTGTGTTGGCAGTCTGCTTTTGTGCAGTCTCGACGTGATGAGGTCGCGCTTTGCCAACTTCGTATTGGCCATTGCAGATTAACGCATGGTTTTTTGATGTCACGCGATCTCCTTCCGATGTGTGTAGCTGATGGTGTTCAGCTCTCAGTTGCACATATTTTTACTGCATGCTCTTGATTTTCTATTTTTGGATTTCATTGTTTTGGTTATCGTTCTCTTCTATCTCTCGATGTTCTTGATGATTGTCATAGTGTTTCTTCTGTTATTCGTTTTATTAAGCTCTTTAGGATATATAATTTGGTTTGATTTAATGTTGCTTGCTTAACATGTGCTTATCTTGTTTTATTAGTTTTGGTGTCTGTCTTTGTATGTCAATGTTAATTAGTCAGTTTTAATGTGAGTCTCTCTCCTTTTGTCAGTTAATGGCGTGTATGGCCGTAGTTGCCGCTTACGCCGGTAAACCCTATTCTCTCTCTCTCTCTCTCTCTCCCTTCTGTGGCTTTTGTCTGTGTGTTTTTGACCAATTCTTTGATAATGTAAAACTGCATTCCATTCTGCGATGGAATGTACGAATGTAGTGTTTACCAATGGTCAAATGTTTTGGTCTGTGTCAGATTTATATTGGTCAGATTTAGTATGTCAGTTTCAGTATGTCAGATTAAAAGACATGTATGGCCTAAGTCGCCGCTTGCGTCTATTCTCTCTCTCTTCCCACTTCTTTGCTAAATATTCACCTACAGTTGATTTGGATCTGTTGATATATCCTGCAATCACTCTAATTGACTTTCCTTGGTCTTTAAGTGTATCAACTTGTTCTTTTTCATACTCTGAGAAATAGGTTGATCTGCACATTTTGAATTTGCAAAAAAATTATTGAAATTACTGTATAAGATGGCTGTGCATGCTAATTTGCATATTTGTTCATGATTAAGATAACACATTTTACAGTATTGTGACAAAAGTGACACCTGTCCGTATAAATATGAAATAAAATTTTTGTTTATATTTTGATTAATGTAGTTTGTAAGATACAGTCATGAATTAATTTTAATTTTTTGTTGTGGGTTGGAGTTAGACCCACAATAAAAATTATAATTTGTAATTTACATATGTTTTCAGTAGTAAACATCAGCTGAAGTGTGACTTTTTCCAGTGTCCGGATAAATTTGAAACGCACCTTATAAATCCTCTAAAAACTATTTGTCATCAGTATTACAGCTTTTATGAAATTTCCAATTTTCTGACTCTTGTTTTTTAGAACTTAACTATATGTCACGGGGTTGTATAAAACGTGGATAAAAAGCTGTCAGTAAGTAGACAAAATGTCAACTTTGTCAAGGGGAAGAGAAGAAAACTTCCAAGCCCAGCCTTCTCGTGGCCTCCTCTGCTGTCTTAGATTTAAAGGGACCGTTTTTTCTTTTTACAATAACGTTTTTATTTTATGCCTGATTGCAATAAAGTTAATTCAGAAAATGTAAATGCATATTTTTAACAGCTACTGCAGCTGGTCACAATTGTGGTATAGGATGGGGCATTGAGGGTTAAAAGATGACACAAGTGACATTATACCAATAGAAACAACTTCTTGTCAAAGCTCATGTGAACTCTGTTTTACCAGAGTCAAGGGTCATCTATACAGACACTATGTCTTTAAAACATAGCCGAAGAAAAAAGGTGCAAATGGTCTCACCATTACCACATGGTGACCTAAGTGGCATAGAAACCACATTCCACGTGTTGTGTTGTCGTTATCTCAAATTGGGGCCCCGGGGCCATAGAGGGAAGAAAATACATAGACATAAGTTACTCACTTATAGTCGGCAGCGATCCTGTATCACATGCTGCTAAAGTTTCCCAGTTCAATGCGAGAGAGTAAGTCCTGTCAATCGTAGTCCTGCTAACTCGCCCACTGCACGGAAGCAACGGTCACTCGAGCTCGGCGGCCATTGGTAACAACAGGCTGGTTACTGAAGTAGCATCTCAGCGTGTGTATGCGCGGTTATATGGCCAACAAACTTGCCTCATATTTGCCTCAGTAAAATCGGAGGCGTGTAATAATTACACGTATATCAAGCACAAGGCAAATAATCATAAGCAAGTATCAGTTCAAAATCATGAAACTAAGACACAAGATATAACTTCCTGTTTTACACGGCCTTTTATACTTGTACTAATCCTCTTAGCAGAGATAAAGGGATTATGACAAGATAATCCAATGAGTGATGAGTCAAAGGAATGACACTTATGACATCATCACTCATTCTCGAGGATAATGTAATATTATCCACTATTGAAATATGTATATAAGATTTTTCAATCTGGGATAATTAATAATCTGTAAGATATTTACTTTATTGTTTAAATAAAGTGTACATCTCCTTATCAAAGACATTATAACAACAGAAATGGTCACTGAGGTAGCAGTGTAGCACTATAGCGTTCTCTGTGGTCATTCTTTGACCGTATGCAAATACAAAGCTATTTACTCAATAGTTGACAAACAGAACTAATCATTCTGTTCTACTATTATTTAAGCATCTATTCCTCTTCCAATACTAAATAACCTCACTTTATTCAGTTATCTACTTACAAGTTAGTTCAATATGGAGGTGTTACACGTAAGGCAGAGTTTTCAGAATTCAATTGCCACTGCCTGACATTTGAATTTGTTTTGAAAATATTTTCAAAGCTTTCTCCACACAAATGGTCAACACGAGAAATAAAATCACTCATTTTCTCGCCCAACTTAAGCTGCAACTGCAGGGGGAGAAAACTTCCAACTGTTAAAAACAGCTAATACATGAGCAGTCCAGCTCCAGACTCTGGTCTCATGGGATTGATGAGAGATAGTCCCAGATAGAACAATTGGTAGTGCACTGATGACCAACCAGCAACAGCAATCTGGGGATCTCCCAACCAGATGATCTTTTCTTTTTGCCAGCTAACTAGCCAAAAGAGAATGGTTTAGTGTTTGGAAAATTTCTTTATGACAGAATTTACAAAACAAAACTCTTTATTACTGGTTTGACCGTTTTTTTTCATCATCTGCAGAAATGCAAAACACCGTACAGAATTTATTATTTGGTACATTCTGTTGTTCGCTTTTTTTCCCACTTCCTTTTAACTGTTCCTTAAGATTTTTATTTCTGTGTTTGAGTACTTCGATCTTTTTATTCAAATGCCATACTTTTTTCTTGTAGAAATATAACTGTTTCTTCATTTCTGAATAAGGTAACGCTGGACGTCCTCTTTTCGGTAGATTATCAGGATCTAAATTAATACAAATATATAATCGAAGCTTTAAAAGTACAATTACTTTATATACTAACTAACCAATACATTTCTGAATTTCTTGTACTCTAGAAGAATCAACTTGAGCTTCATTTGACGTCTGTTTGAAGAGTAAACTGTGATCGTGAATTGCTGAATGTAACCTAGATAAACATAAAAAAGTTTAAAATGTGAGATTAATTATATCAGCATTAATTAAACATTCTAATGGTAAGTTTTGGTGTTCACATCACTCCGCAGCGTAACACAAGATGGCTGCGCAATGCATTGAGAGTTTAAAATCATTTAAATCAAGACGTAAACTTAATTCCTACTTAAAATTCGTTTTTAAGTAGTAAGTATTCACATGAAAAACGAGATGGAATGAGAAATTGCGTGATTGGTCGGTTTACATTTACTGTCTGTAGACAGTAACAGTAACACCCCAGTTTTCTTAAACCAAGTTTGCCTATTTGCTGATACGTTTTCCCTTCTTAAAGTGACAACAATTGTTGGACAAATATTCACCTTTTCAATTTTTTGCACCAGTTTGCAGACAGATGGTTTGAGCGCATATTTAAACCAGTTACGGTTAGGTTAGCCCGCCACAGGACTAATCTCGCAAAGCACAGCGAGCGAGATTAGTTCTTAGGTTTTTAGGGACCGCTGATCCAGTACCTTCGTCGACAACATGGTGCAACGAGCAGAAGTTTGCAAGTGTGATCGGTAGTCTGGTGTTTAAAATCAATTTTAGGCAAATTGGTGTCAGCAAAATGGAGTTAGGCAAACTGGGACTAAATCAACAAAACCATACGTTACTTTCCTTTAGTTAATTCTTATGCCGCTCAAGAGCAACGAACGTTTCCGGTATTTTATATCACCGTTGATAACGTGCAGCTCGAGAGAGCCTGGAGGCACTTGTAGGCTACCCTACAGAGGTGCCCACCGCTGAGAGTCTCCCGTCTCTCCCAGTTCTTAATTAATTCCATGTGTCCCCTCTTTTCAGAGCATCCGTCATTCCCACTCAAGCCTCGAGACCAGGCCCAGGAGAACCCCCAGGCCGATGCAACAAACACCGAACATCGACCCAGGAGGCCCCGGCAGCCGCCACACTACCGGGGGGGCGGATTAGATTCGTTTCGCCGCTCACTCCCGTGGGTGGTACAATACGCAGGGCCACGTTTTAACCCAGCAGTCTCCAATCCCCACTCAAGCACCCACCTTCCGGTGAACGCGAGCGGAAAGCCAGAAGTCGCCAGGTGGAGGAACGTTGCCCAGCGGGGACCACGTGGAAGTAGAACAATCCGCCGACTGACCGAGACGCTAATATACGCCAGTTTAGTCCCAGCCAGCCATTTGTAAAACAGACCACTAAACCCTTCAATCTGCCACCACTCAGATGACAACCACCTGCACCAAAGAGTGTTAATCCTCAATCAATGGTGTTAAAATGAATTGGGCAAGAATCGATCACACATCCGAGGATGGCGATTTACTAAGTTCAAAGAGAGTCATAGTTACTCCCGCCCGTAATGTAAGTTACATTACGTTACTTTTAGTGTGAACTAACCATTAGACAGAAATAATCTTAGAGCCATCAATACATAATACGACCTAAAACATTTTAAAAAAGGCCGTGGATATTTCCACAAACGTTTGTGGAAATAGCCTAACCATTAGGGCCGACTATTTCCACAAACATTAAAAAATTTGATGGATGGTGTGCCCATCTCTCAAAAATGACATGTGTAAGTTGACATGCGAAAATCAGAACTCAAGCTAAAAATTTAGTACGGTACTACTCAATTAGTATTGTTTAATTGATATATCAAATTATAAATCTTTATTAACGCACTTTAAAAACCATTTTAATCTAAAACATATAATATTTGATCAGAATTACATCTCTCACAAATAAAATCTGTACCATGGATACGCAAGTTTTCTGTTTCTATGGAACAAAAATTTCTAATAACAAACAATGGACTAAAAGCTGATTCGCAAAATTTTTTAAATGAACTTGCAAACTCATTCCATGTTTGGAATTCAGAAGATGTCGTAAAATCTTGAAGATTTTTTCCACTGATTTCGATTGTCATAGTGAGAATAAAAAAAAATTAAGGAAAGCCGAAAGTCAATCCGCAATGCAAAAATCCAATCAAATGAAACTCTGACCAAATATTATCTGACCACAGATGCACATGTAATATATATGTTTTGGATGGATAGGTGCACCATCCAACAAATGTTTAATGTTTGTGGAAATAGCCAGCTCTAAATGGGCAATGTCTATTTCTACATATGTTTGTGGAAATAGACAGTACTGCTTTAAAAAAATTGCAAAACATAATTTTTTTTTTATAAATAGAGCTTCTTTGCACTAATTGGGCTTTTACAGTATCTAAACTCACAAATCCGACTCAGAAATCCTGGAATTAGTTTCATTAGTGATTGTGTTTTCAACATTTTCGTCATTTCGAACATTTGGAACATTTACAGTCTCTGTCGGTAAACTTCTGACATTTTCCAGCTCTTCATTAACGCTATTGGATGAGACTTTGAAATGCTTTAAGTGGCAATGCAAAACCAACTATAACATTGCTTACTTGCTTTTAATGGAGTCTGATTGTTATTGGATTTATTCATCATTCCTAATTATCAATGAAATATCAATATAATTATTCCAATAATTATAATAATATAAAAATGACTTGATGTTTACCATTGATCTTTCTTTTTTGAGGTGGTGGTACGGGTAACCGTAATTTCGGCTGGTTTCTTCGATAACATGATTTTTTAGCAGCATCTTGCATATATTTTGGATAGTTAGGAAATATTGTTGGCACTGATGTCGCTTTTAATTTGGAAATTTTTAATCCTGTTCGAAAATCGTCGGGTTGGAAATGTAAATTACACACAACCGACCTGAAAAATAAAAATGTGAATTAAAATGTGAATTACAATTTATTTTTATTAATAAAACCTACCTGTCACTTGGTAACCAATCTCTCCTTGCAATATTTTTTAACCATTTTTCACGAACTTCGAAATTACTTGGAATTTGATAAAATTTTATTTTATTTCTACCGTTATCGCTATTATCATCCACCTTTGAATTCTTATTGTACGATTTGCAGAAGGGAACACAGCACTTCATTTGGAAACTTTAATCTTGTCACAGTTTTCTACCAAGTTTTCATGCACGGTTCACTGGAAAAACCGATACGCCGCTTTAGTTAACTTCCGTGTTGAAAACGGAAAGTAGTTATTTTAATAAATATTTTAAACAAAAAATACATTTTGACTATTTTGTTAACTTATTTAAAATAAGTAGTTTGTTAAAATAAGAAATTTTGACTAATAATCAATTAATATATATATGGTACCACACTTTATAAACATCCAGATTAATTTCCGGTACTATGACGCCACTTGTAAGTAAAAGCAATCCATAAGTACGGTAATAAATGTTAAAATAAAAATTTAGATAATTATTATTATTATTGTTATTATTTATTTTTAAATTTTTAATTAATTTGTGCAACAATAATAATAATAATAAATTTCTGGAAATTTTTTTTTGAGGAAATTTTGGCATTCGATATTCCAAATTTGGTATTTCGTGGTACAACCACCAATTACGAGAAGAATACTGGAGTCTAAAATCATCAATTAAAGTTATTTTTATTTTTTAAAAAAAAACAAAAAATGAAAATTAATTTGTACAAAATTGTGCAATTTAAAAAAAAAAATATTATTTACAATATTGATTTACAGAAACTTAAACGTATAAAAGAAAATAATATTTCATTCAAAATTAATCAAAAATCGCACTATTGCTATCCGATATCCAATACGTATCTATTAAAATATTTTCATTTTTCCCTGCTAAATGGTAAATTCTAATAATTTGTTTTCAATCATAATTTGATATGCTAATTTAGAATAAAATTTAACTACTAAATCTAAAACCACCAACTCATTTGTCATTAATTGAGAACAACTAAAGAAAACCAGTGAATGGTCAAAAGCACTGGATGACCAGTTATTGGTCACCCAGAACTTCGGTTTTAGATTATATATTCCAAACTAGCATATCAAATTGCCATTCAAAACAAATTACTGAAAATTGAACGGAAATGCATTGACAGTGCCGGATTTCTGCCTAGGTCTACAAGGCCCCGGCCTAGGAGCCCCAGTGGTCGTATGATTCTATAAATTTTATAGAATATAAACATATAGTAACATAGACTGTATTATTCTGATGTTTATTAAAGTCATTAAAGTCGATTAAAAATTATATGTTCTGTACTATACTCTATTTATCATTTCGTGCGAGAAACTCCCATTGGTTGATTACTTATATTGTATTGAAAGTATATATTGTGGTATCTTATTTTAATCCTCTGGTTGAGCCGAGTCGAAAAATCATTGTTTTTTAGCCCAAAAATGTGCGTGCCATTGTTAACAAATGAAAATGCTTGTAAAATATTTTTAAAAAATTATTTACACTTGGGTTTTTGTATTGTTGCGTACTTTTTTTTGCTACGAAATAATGATTTTTCGACTCAGCTCGACTAGAGGATTAAAATAAGATACCACAATATATACTTTCAGTACAATATAGGTCATTAACCAATTGGAGTTTCGCGCACGAAATAATAAATAGAGTATAGTGCGTTTAATTTGCTAAATTTCCAAAATAGCTTTGCGATGGTGGGGGGCCCAAATGTCAAGGGGCCCTGGGTCTCTAAGTCCGGGCCTGTGCATTGAAATAGATGTTTCGTATAATAAATTCTACAAATACAGTACATAAAATCAAAAAACAAACATTATGAAAAAGTGAAAAAAAAATCATTTGTGACTTGTTTTTGGACGGAACAATGTTTTAACTTTTAAGTAGTATGTCGAGTCATCGTTCAATAATTTTTTTTCTTCCCTTATTTATACCTATGAAAAGCATTTAAAATAATATAAAACAGTTACAATTTATCACACACAAAGAACCCTAGATGTACTCAAAAAAAAAGCATGAGTAAGATGGCACAATTACAATGATGACTTTGATTTAAATGCAAATTATATTTCAGAAGGCAAATAAGGTCAGTTAAAATTGATTGAACAATGCAATACTGTCTCACATGTTTTAAGTAAATCTAAGAATAAAGTTCTGGAATGCTTGCATTATTACTTTGTGGTTATATAAAAATTGGTGAAAACCATCTTTGGCAAGTTATCAGATAACTAAAAAGTAATTATACATTTTCATTTACAACTAACACAATTTTGATAACATGTCTTTTGCACCTTACAATATTAAAATATTAAAATATTAATGATTTCCAATTATACTTCAAACAGTTGTATGTTGTTGACTTTCATATCGACTTTCATTTTTTTCGTTGATTATGTTGAGATCTGTCTGATTGTTTGAATAATCATCATCATCATAGTAGTCTCTCTTCCTAAAATAAGAAGAAAAAAAAGAAATTATTTAGCATCCACTTTTGTCAAACAGTAACATTAAAATTACATTAAAAAACATAAAAAAATACAGTGTATATGTTATGCAATGCACTTTCCAAATGCAGCAAGTAAAAATTTCAAAATTTCAGACAATAATAGACAACACATATTCATGGGCTACCTGATGACAAACGATGACAACATTCACTTTTTCATTTTGGGTTTTTCCACATACCTCTCACTCTCTCTAAACATTCAAGTAAAAATAATAGAAAAAATATATTGAAAGTGTTAGTAAAAATATTGATTTTACACCAAAATAGATTAAAAGCATAGATATAATTACACCGTTAATTAATTTGCGATGAAGGAAGAAGATTAATTGCCAAATATGATTCAGTATGTCAGTTTCAATTTGTTAGATTTAGTATGTCAGTTTCAATTTGTCAGATTTAGTATGTCAGATTCAGTTTTGTCAGATTAAAAGACGTGTATGACCTAAGTCGCCGCTTGCGTCTATAAACTTAATTCTATCTATCTATTGTTATACACATGTTTTATCCTGTAGGCTGTATCCTAATTTGAGGAATAGAAAAAACAAAACAAAAATATATTTGAATATTTGAAATATAAAAGCGAAAAGTGAAATAACTAAAACGTTTAATCCATAATGGTATAACGGCTATAGAATGTAGTATAGATATTTATATTTACCGTTTAGAAGATCCACAATAAAGAGCGCATCCAATAACAAAAAGAACAAAAAATAAAACTGCTGCCGCAATTGAACTGTAAAAGCCGATCTGGAAATCAAGTTGTTCCTCCATTGGTAATGGTGTTGTTGGTGGTGGGTGACCAATCAAAGTTAGCAAGTAATTACTCCAAAAAGCAGATTCTCTCTGTCTGTAATCTTGTTGTATCGTTGAATTGTCGGTATTAATATTTAAGTAATAAAGGATTCGTTCGGGTTTCTGTACCATTGGTGTCCACTCGACTCCAAACATTTTTGAAGAAGCAGGTTGTCTGAAACATTTTTTTATCATCAGTTATATTACACTGTTGTTTGAAAAAAATCTTCCACCGTATTTCCTCGGAAACAACGGCATGCTGGTAAATACGAGTCTGACCAGTTTTTAACAAGTAGACAACTGGTCAATTAATAATCAAGTAGACAACTGGTCAATTAATAATCAAGTGGACAAAATGCCGGAAAATTTGGATTATCAGGCACCCTAGTCTGACTTGCCATTATCCAGCATACCGTTCTTTCCGAGGAAATACAGCATAATAAAGACTAACCCGTGTTTAGCAAAATTTGAAAATGCTTGCATAAAAAATGCACTCATTTTTCTATCCCGTTCTGTGTAGCCATTTTGGCCAAGATCCATTAATTTATCTGGTGGATAAAAAGATGGTTCCATAAAAGGAGCTCCAGATAGAAAATAATATTCTGTGTCGTGGGGCGATCTTCGCCATGTTTCCCAGTTGAACGCTTCAACAGTTGTGTTAAGTACGTACATAAACACATTGACTTCTCTAACTAACATCACTTTTACCATATCATCATTTGGTGCTTTAAATAAGGCATCAGACATCATCTATATAATAAATTGAAAAAGACATGCAAAAATATTTAAAATGATAATAAAATATAAAAATTATAGCATTGCTCAATTTGACTTACATTCACATATTCATTTCTAATTCTGTTAGGATTATAAGGATCAGCCCAATAAGTATACATAAAAGACATTGCTTGGTACACTTGATCAGAATTAAGCGTGTAATTGTATTGGAGAATGTACTCCTTTATTTTTCGGTTTATATATTCTTGCGTAACAACATAATTGTGAATCATCATTGATGAATCGTGCACTGCAAAATAAATTTATTAGTTCCTCTTATGGTGTCAGATTCAGTATGTCAGATAAAAGACGCGTGTGGCCTAAGTCGCCTCTTGCGTCTATAAACTCAATTCTATCTATCTATCCTCTTTTAGTCGATATTAATTATCGGTATTGATGAGTCAAGAAATCAATACTTTGAAAAAAATTACTGAATAATAAGTTAAAACTTTCAAGGTCAAATTTGAGATCAAAATTAGATTGCTCTTATCTAACTTCTTATGTACTCCCATCAACAGATTAGTAATATCTTGAGTCAATAAAGTTATTTGGCCATTTTAAGACACTTGCCTCGCCCTTGCCCTTACCCTTATATCGATATTCGATTATAAAAGGAAAATTATCAGCACCTTGCCGGAAATATTTTTTTCAAAATATGGGGTAAAGAAATGTCTACAATGCCTAACATTCTTTGAATGATAAGATCATATTTAAAACTTACAAAGTAGATAAGCAGCCTCTTCTTCCGTTACGCCACTTAAATATTCTGTGTGAGGGTTAAAATGTCGACTTAAAAACAATGTTCTAGGCGTGTCTGGCAAAAACCTATCTTCAGAACGTAAATTTGGAATGTCTCGATCAACAACTGGTGCCCAAGGAAAAAATCCAACATCTGCCTTCATACCAAATGAAAATAATTACGGTAAATTACATTTTACAATCAAAATAGATATCTACTTTGAAATTAAATCCGCTTAATTCTTTAGCAGATCGATGTTTCAAGCAATCGATCAATTTTTGTGAAGAAGTATGTGAGCAGCCTAATTTTGTTCCAAATATTCGGCTTGTATTATAAGCCCTTTCTAAATTTGTAATAGCGGCCCAGTCAGCCAATGGTGATCCACTTTGTCCTATAATACGTCTAATCAGATCTGAAATAAAAATAAATAAATGATAATTATATACATACGTTGTATTTCAATTTTTATCATAATATAATTTGTCGATTGTCCGAAGCCTACACATACTTAGATGGGGCATCGGTTTTATTTGGGGTAACACACGTTTAGTTAATATTTTTAATATACAGTAGATGGCTCATTACTTCGTGTTTTTGTATGTCCTAAGTCGCCGCTTGCGTTTATAAACTCAATTATATCTATCTACTTCGTGTTTTAATGGGATTTAACAAGATTCCATGGGTTAACAGGATTAATTTAGGGTTAATTTAATTTAACGTAATTTCAACTGGGATTTAACGAGATTCCACAAGTTAAAAGTTTTTTAAGATACGTAGTAACGAGTACTCGGCTAGTTATCAGAGTTGACCAAAATACGTATTTTATAATTGAAATAACGTATTTCAAAATACATTTTTCCTTTTATTTGTTATTTTAAACCCAATTGTATTTTGGTGTTTTGGTCAACCCTGCTTATTATGATTAATTGCTGAAACTTACTTCTTGTTAATGGTGACACCATATGTAAACCAGCACTTGCTGCACCAGCACCTGGTCCAAAAAGGGTAATTCTTTCAGGATCACCGCGAAAATATCTAATCTGGTCATGAACCCATTGGATAGCCATAACCTGATCTAACATTCCGTAATTTCCTGGTGAAACATTATCTCCTGTACTTAAAAATCCAAGTGCTCCTAATCTGTAGTTAAAAGTAACTACCACAACTTCTTGTGAAGCAGAAAGCATGTGACCTGGAAACCAATTTCCAGACCCAAATTCAAATTCGCCACCGTGAATGTAAATCATAACAGGGTAGAATCCTGATCGTGTCTATACAGAAATTTTAAAAGTTAATATTATTAAATTACTGGAACCAATAAATTTCAATTTTACATCGGGCGAAAAAACATTCAAATAGAGACAATCTTCACGAAAATTGTGATACTTCTGCATGCTCGGATCTTGACGGATAACTGGTTGTGGACATGGCGACCGATACTCAATCGCGGAGTAGGACTGTACTCGGCCATATTTTTCAGGTGGCTAGAGAATAAAAATACAAATTTAGTAAAAATTTTACAACTGGAATATTTTCATCGGATGACTAATAGATAGAATTAAGTTTATTAACGCAAGCGGCAACTTAGGTCATACACGTCTTTGTATGGCCATAGTAGCCACTTACGCCGGTAAACCCTATTCTCTCTCTCTCATACACGTCTTAAATCTGACAAAATGATCATCCGGCGACAAGTCATCTGTAGTTCTTGTGTCATTTTTAATTAGTCAATTTTAATGTGAGTCAGCTTCCTTTTTGTCAGTTAATAGCGTGTATGGCCATAGTATCCGCTTACGACGGTAAACTATTCTCTCTCTCTCTGTATTACCGTACTACCATACAACTTAGGCCATACAAGTCTTAAATCTGACAAACTAAATCTGACAAAATGATCATCAGGGGACAAGTCATCCGTAGTTCTTGCGTGTCATTTTTAATTAGTCAGTTTTAATGTGAGTCAGATTCCTTTTTGTCAGTTAATGGCGTGTATGGCCATAGTATCCGCTTACGCAGATAAACCCTATTCTCTCTCTCTCTGTATTATCGCACTACCATACTGTACCTTGAATCGTAAATCTCCAGTTGGTGGTTTTGCATATGGTATACCACAAAATGCTGATACATTGTGTCTTACATCGGCTCTAGGACGGCCTGGCGTCCCAGGCCTGTCATGATAAGGCAAGTTGGGACTATCAAACATGTATATTTTTTTTCCAAACACTGTCCCCAAGTCTGTCTGAACTGACACGTCTTTTTCATAGTTATCTAGATTGGGTTTCTCGTACATGAATGATGGTGGTAATGTCATAGTTTTAAAATCGCGAGGGTCATAATTCTGTCGAAAATCGTAATTGCTCCAGTAGGATGCGGGATTATTTGCTTGAGCTTGTGGTCCGTACGGTTGATTCTGATACTGGTTATAATTTGGATTTGGTTGATTGCGTTGGTAACTTCCCTGTTGCTGTCCGTAGTAGACACTATACCATGGTCCGTAGTTATAATTATATCCACTTGGCTGGTTTGGGTAACTTGTTTGACTGTTAACTTGTATTAAAATCCAGATAAATGTAAGAATGTTGAGCAGGTTATCAAACTGAAACGCCATGTTTGAATTATCGACCCGTATCTACCTGTGGACTAACTGCTGCTGCTGTGATTAAGCGTTAAGGTGTGGCAAATATTTAAAATTATTTTTATTTTCGATTAAAAATAAAAATTTAAATTATAAGACAAAAATGATGATGAAAAAATGATGATTTAGATTTTACCCAGGGTTTTAAAAAATTTGGTTGTCATGGTAATGTACTTTTTAAAAACGTAACTAAGGTTACTGATCTATGGTAGCCTAGAAAGGGCATCACGTGTTTGTAAAACTTTGCAAAGATTTGAGTTTTTTAGAAAAAATTTAGTTGGCCCTCCTGGGCCACGACTTTTTGACAATTCAAAAAAAAAAACATTTTTGAAATTTTTGGAAATGTTATTGGCCCTTCTGGTGCAGATTTTGAAATTTTTCATAAAATCGTGGTGGCTCTTCTAGGCCATCGTACTATAGGCTTATTCTTTATGAGTTATCTCTAAGTCCAGATACGTACTGCGCCAAATGTAAATACCGGTAGAAATCGATGTGGACGACTGCATTTCTTATCGTCCATTGATTACATGCAAAATGCATTCTGTACAAATAATTGAAATTGTAATATTAATTTGTTGCATTCGAAATAGTTTGTTAACATTATCAAAAAGTGACAAGAAAAAATCTAAAACAAATCAGATAGTTATTCAGGTAGTATCAAGAAAGGCCATAATCACAACTTATTATAATAATACTATTTAAAGTGTTTTTTTTCTTTTAGTCTCCTTCCACATTGAATGTGGTTGATCGCAATCTTGTAACAGAGCATCCAAAATGGAAAGACATTGTACAAAATCACCAATCATATTGCAAATATACTGACATAAAAAATTTTTCTGCTGTGACTCTAGGATATGTCACTCCAGTAAGATATCATCATCTGTCACAAGTAAAAAAAAAAAATAGAGTCTAAAAATTAATAACAATTCGGAACATTTTTTTGTTTATATTGATTTTATGTATAATTTTGTCTAACATTTTTTGTTTTTTTGAATAGTGGAATAACCATGGGTACGATACAGCGAAATTATTTGGTAGCAAATTCACTTACATATCACCAGTTTGGTTTCAAGTGAAGCGAACAGGAACCTTGACATATAATATTGAGGGTGGACATGATGTTGACACAGATTGGCTTTCTCGAGTTAAAAAACATAGATCAGTTCAGATAGGTAAAAAAAACAATTTTAATACAATATAGTATAGTCATATATAAGACCTGGTCGAAGCACATTCGTGTGAAATACGCCATCATTCGAGAATATTATGAAGAAGGATTGTTTTGTCTGTCTAAAATTTCGACAGAAAATGGAATGTGGCAGACATATTTACGAAGTGACTGGGTGACACAAGATTGGAGGATCCGTGAGAAGTGAATTAAATGTGATAGTTTTCAAATTTGTTGAAGATTCTTGTAGATTGGTTATACCTCCTTCCAACAATTCGTGTACGAAACTGAAAAGTGAACTTTTTTGCATTGAGCTGAAAGTATATATTGTGGTAGCTTAATTTAATCCTCTGGTCGAGCTGAGTCGAAAAATCCTTGTGTTGTAGCCGAAAAGTGTGCGCAACAATACAAAAACCCAAATGTAAATAATTTTTTAAAATATTTTACAAGCGTTTTCGTTCGTTAACAACGGCATGCGCATTTTTGGACTACGAAGCAATGATTTTTCGACTCTGCTCAACTAGAGGATTAAAATACTAAATAACCACAATATATACTTTCAGTACAATGCATTAACCCATTAACCAATGGGAGTTTCATGCACGAATTGAATAGAGTTTAGAAATATGTAATACCGCATGTTTAATTTTATATTTTCCTCCACATTTTAGCACCACGTTTGTTATTCGATGGTTGGCCCGCACAAGATTATCAAGAATTGTTTACTAATCCAGCAGAAGTTCAATCTCTTAGTAATGCCATTATGCATTTTTACAAGGTTGCATTGACAATCAAATTAAATTTTTTGTATAATTCTATTTTAATGTCTTATCTGTAGAACTTAAAGTTTAATGGCATTGTCCTCGAAATCTGGAGTCAGTTAGGGGGACAAGTTAAAAAGTATTATTAAATTTACATGTGTTTTACTTATAAAATTAATTTTTTTTTTTGTTTTAAATTCAGACCTTTAATTCATTGCATTAAATCAATTTGCTCTAGCATGCATCTATCGGATATGAAATGCATTCTTGTTGTCCCACCTGCCTTACATTATGGGTAGGTATTACATTTTCATGACAAATATCTAAATGACTGTTATACAATAATATATACATGTTTTTTTGTTGTTTTTTTTTAAGTTATCAAGAGGGCATGTTTGTAAAATCAGATTTTGATGCACTTGTTGATTTTGTTGATTTATTCAGCATCATGTCGTATGATTATTCTAATAATCAAAGGTGTGATTTAAAGGGTTTACGACACAGTCTTTTTTTATTGGTTCATTAAATCAAACATCGTTTAAAACCCTTAAATAATTTTTTAGAGATTTTTTGAAAAATTTTAAACCCAACGTTGAAGTTGTGATTTGTGAAAACGAGCGGATAACGTATTTAACATAGGGAATACTCACTGTGACGTCAGCAGCGGCCAACAATTTCCCTCACCAAGCTCAAATAAGCTGTTTAGAATAGAAAATAATTTTTTAAAGGTGTTCTGAAAACTTTAAAAAATAAATAAAAATTATTTAGAACATTTTACGGGATGGCGAAAATTATTCAGTTATAAAATATCTCATATCGTAAACCCTTTAACAACAACCCTTTAAAATAAATGATAAATTTAATGATGTTTTTTTAAACAAATGTAGGCCTGGTCCAAATAGTCCTTTGCAGTGGATGCGATTGTGTGTAACTAAACTTGATTCAAATGCTAAAAACCTTGATAAAATTCTGCTTGGTCTGAATTTTTATGGCAATGTTTATAAAAGTACTGGTGGAGAAGCAATTCTTGGAAAGCAGTACATCGATATTTTGCAAAAGTATAAACCTAAACTCAAGTGGGATGAAATTTCAGGAGAACATTTATTAGAATTCAAGTAAGCGTATATACCTATACTAATAATTCAATAATTTGTGATTTATTTTTGAATTGATGATATTATAATTTTTTATAGACAACAATATGGCACACGGACTGTTTTTTATCCAACTCTCCAGTCTCTAAAAGTGCGTCTTGATTTAGCGAGGGAATTAAAAGTTGGTGTTGCTATTTGGGAATTGGGCCAAGGACTTGATTATTTTTTTGATTTAATTTGAAAATTATGTGCAATGTGATTAAATTGAAATAATTAAAATGTCTAGATATTTTTCACAAGTTACCAGTATTCACTATTTGTATTGATGCTACATATATTACTATACAGTATACACACACTTTGTTTCCGCTGCAGTGGTGCCAATGGGTCTTCTGGTTATCTGTCTCTTCTTCTCTTTTTTGCTCCTCTTTCCCTTCTGTGGCTTTTGTCTTTGTGTTTTTGACCAATTCTTTGATAATGTAAGATTCTGCTATGAAATGTACGAATGTAGTGTTTATCAATGGTCAAATGTGTTTGTTTGTGTCAGATTTATTATAGTCAAATTTTGTATGTCCGTTTCAGTATGTCAGATTTAAGACGTGTATGGCCTAAGTTGCTGCTTGCGTCTAAAACTTAATTATGTCTATCTATCTTGATTTGAGGGTTGTATTATTGAACATCCCAATAATTGACATAATGGTTTTGAAATTATTAGAATACAGTATTTAAAAAAAATTTATTTCTATAAAGTAAACGCAAAAAATATTCATATCCAAGTATAGAGTTGTAAAAACTGTTTTTCTTTTAACAATCTTGTAAAAAGGGGGAAAAAAATATAACATTAAAAGTAAATCATCAAAATAAACAACCCAAAGTTGGCGAAAAGCCAACATAATATACAAAAGAAAGCACATAATTTGTTATGACACAATTTAAAAATCGTACACAATTAAACATGAAGTGCACAATATGTGAACGGATTCCAGTTTTCTATGGAGAATTGTAAATGGCGGCAAGATAGGATTTCTCGTCTTCTGTTAATCCATGTTTCAAGGTGCGACGCACTGTAACAAAAATTTAACACGTATAATTAAAAATTGTAAACAAATTTAACATTTTTTTATTTTTAAAAAAAGCATTGCAAAGTTCCCACTTGACAGAAACTGCAGCAGAAAATTTTGAGTGCAGAAAAGTATGTTGTTGGTTCCCACCTGTGGACAGAAAATTGGGCAGAAAAGTGAAGGAAAGTAGAATTTAAAAATGGATGCCAGTTAAGAAAGGCAATTTTTAAACACTGCTGCTTTATGCACAGTTTTACCGATTTATTACATCCATAAAAAGAAAAAGAATCAGCAAAAACGCTGCAGAAAAATTTTATGCAGCAGGAAAAATAGAAGTAGAATATATTTTTTCTACATGCTATTTTCTGCCTAATTAAAGGGATTAGGATCATCCTAGTCTAAAAATTGAGCAGAATTTTAACCCTTTCTGCTCTGTTTCTGCCAAGTGGGAACCCAGCACAAAGAACAAGGAAAAAGATACCTACAGCATTTCTCACAGCAACACCATCAAATCAGTAAAGAGCTGAGCATAGATAGTTTAGATAATAAAGAAAGCAAAGATATATGATGTGTAGGTATTTAAAGTAATTGAAATTACTTACATGATTTTCTGTCAGCTTGCCGGGCTCGTTTTCTCTCTCTCGGAGTAGCTCTTGTCGTGGATTTTGCCACCGCTTTAGCTGCAAGTCCCAATATCTCATCGTCTCCATCTGTATGGCTATATTCATTTTGCAGAGAATTTCCCCTTGGTCGATAAATACCACTTGAACGTGCTAAAATTGAAAACATAATTTATACAATTCTATTTACGTGTACGCCGCTTGCGTCTATAAACTCAATTCTATCTATCTATTTACTTGTAGTACAATATTATGAGTGTTGTACTATTTTTTGTTTTGCATTCTTACCCGGAGTATTTCGAGCACGTCCTGATATAAATGATCCTCGCTTACCGTCCTCGGTATCCGACATTCCAGTCACAAGCAGTTGTCTTAATTCTTCATCTGCCTGAACATCTTTTGACTTGAATTTTTCCATCTGCAAGAAAGACATGATATAATTTTATCTCTCTTAACACTTTATAGGCTACGCAATGAATATACATCCGTTATCATTTTTCCTCGTGTTTTATTTCTTTCTCTGTGATTTGCTTTTTTCTCCATTTGTTGCACCACTCTTTCCCTAGTTGTGCTATATTCCAGTGAAAACTCGCTAATAACTCTTAGAAACTGGTTGACTTTAGTTTCTTTTGCTACAACAGATGGTACGCCAAAAAAACACAGTAGACGATAAAATCTTAAAAATGAACAAAAATAAAGGTTATTTCTGATGGTCTCTCTTATATAGCTAAATTATTTTTTGTTTACCTGTTTAAAACACGGCGATGAACAATTCCTAGAACAATAATTCGCTCTGCACAATCAGCCAAAAATTCAGACATTCTGTAAATTAGAAAAGACATGCTTATATTTATTTTCTTATTGCACTATTATTATTATTATTACTTGACAACTTTAACACTTGATGATCCATCATGTTTTGCAATTAGTTTAAGGCGATCCCAAGAAGATTTGCATTCAATCTCCATTTTGTTTAAATTTGCTGCTAATTCATCAAAATCAACCTGTTTAAGAAATAATTTATATAGAATTATTTATTTGAATTTATATATTGATGATTACTTTGGAAGCTCTGGTAACAGATCCTATTTCAGAGTACAGATCAGTGGAGTCTGAGTATTTTTCCATAACCATATGGCACAAATGGTGTAATAGAGAATGTTTGTGGACGGTGTCTTTTACTTCGGGTACTTTGGCTAAATAGTCAATTTGAAAACCTTTGGCTTCTATTCCATTAAGAAAATTTCCAATTGATAACAGGGTCGAAAGAATATAGCGAAATGTTTTGTTGGAATTAAGTTGGCTGATACATTGCTTCAAATCCATGAGAGGCTCAGCTACATCCTATAATACATAAGATAAATTAAACAGATGTTTCTGTGTATAAGAGTATTTCTTCGGAAAGAACGGCATGCCGGAAAACGACCAGTGTGTTGATAATTTGATTTTTCCGGCATTTTGTTAGATGTATGGTCTAAGTCGCCGCTTAATTCTGGGTTCCCCCTTGGCAGAAATTGAGCAGAAAGGGGGAGATTTCTGCCCAATTTTCAGATTAAGATTGCCCTAATCCCCTTAATGAGGCAGAAAATAGTGGGCAGAAAAAATAGATTCTACTTCTATTTTTTCTGCTGCATAAAATTTTCTGCAGCGTTTTTGATGATTATTTTTTTTCATGGATGTAATAAATCAGTAAAACTGTGCATAAAGCAGCCGTGTTTACAAACTGCCTTTCTTAACTGGCATCCATTTTAAAATTATACTTATCGTCACTTTTCTGCCCATTTTTCTGTCCACAGTTGGGAACCAACGACAGAAAAAAATACTTTTCTGCACTCAAAATTTTCTGTAGCAGAAAATTTTCTATCTGAGTTTCTGTCAAGTGGGAACCAAGAGAATCTAAACACAGATTCTCTTGTGTTTAGAGAATCTGTAAACACAATTCTCTCTCTTCCAGCTTTTTGTCCATTTGATTATTAATTGACCAGTTGTTTACTTGTCAAAAACTAGCTTCCGTTGTTTCCGAGGAAATGCGGTAACACAGTTACCCAAACCTACCACTTCCATTTGTTCATAGTCTAATTTGAAAGCCCACAATTTAAGTCTAGCTGGAAGTTCGCT
Organism: Strigamia maritima; assembly: GCA_000239455.1. Lineage (NCBI taxonomy): Eukaryota > Metazoa > Arthropoda > Chilopoda > Geophilomorpha > Linotaeniidae > Strigamia > Strigamia maritima. The sequence goes on from JH430014.1 coordinate 35,921, forward strand.
AATAGATGCGAGTGTTAATAAAAACTGTTCGGCGGATCCTAAAGGGATTTCTGGATTGGCCACTTGTGCTTCTGCGATTCGAGATTTTTCCTCTTCAGATGGAATCATGTTGGTGAGTATTTTCTAAAAACAAAAAAAAAATTATTAATTATTTTTCTCTTTTCTAACTTATTGCATCTTATACTTCAATGCCTTCTCTATTCATTATTGTGTTATCCATTTTGAGAATGGCAGTTTTGATTGTTCTCGGCGGTGGTAATTTAGTCATGCCAATATTGATAGTATTTGACCGTTTGGAGCCAAGAACAATAACTTCTTTGCTTTTATTATTAGGATCAAGATTTCGATCTTTCGGTACAACATCCTTCACCCTATTTTCAAATAGATGTTCCAACTTTTGTACATCTACTGAAGTATTCTTTAAGTCATCCCAGATAGTGTGCTTGACATGTGCTTGAATAACTGGATCGGCGTGCACATCTTTCCAAAATAATTTTATCGTCTTTTTATTCTTCTTGATTGTCTTTGCAGCATTATTATTATTAGTTAAAGTAATTCCTGATGGAGGTACATTTATTAATGCTGGTGGCGGTGGTATTCCTCTTGTAAGTGGCGGTGGTGGTGGAGCATGACATCCTGGTGGCGGCGGAGGAGGAGCTCCAATACCATGAGGTGCACCATTCGTCATTGTGGAAGGTGACCCCTTACCACCAAAGTTATTGTTTACTTGACTTAGTTGAAATATGTTTATATCATCTTCTTTTCCCAGATCTGTAAAATCCAAGTCTGTGATAATCAAAGGACGGTCTAGCGTTGACATAAGTTGTTCCCATTGTAAATCATTCTCTTTTTTTGGTTCAACTCCATTCAGTGCAGGAGGTGAAAGCAAAGTTGGACTTTTTTCTTCATCATTTCTACTGCATTGATTAATAAGCCCTTCTTTTGCTTTACTCACAATTCCACTTAAATTACTGCTCAAAAGGTTAATACGTGCTGCCATATCTATGTGCTGTGGACTTGATACAGGAACTGAGGTTTTTTCTGGAGTTTCTTTTACATATCCATTGTCACATTTTTCATCTTTGGCTTCTTCATCTTGACTTTTGGTATGAAGCATACTTAGCACCCATGATTGTTGTCTGGCATAAGCTGGTGTGGATACATTTGATGAATCTGCAGGTTCTTTGCAATTGCCATTTCTGAGTTCTGAATTTAAAACTGGTTCACTTGTGTCAGTTAAGCTGCCTCGTTTCTGAACTGTCTCTTCTTGTTCTTTGATGAACATTTGTTGTCTGTCTTGACGTTCTCGTCTTCGGCGCAGTGCAGGAGTAACGCCATTCAAATCTATTTTTTAATTTTTTTTTAAAAAAAAATTATTTCATAAATAATGTTTGTTTGAGAAATTTAAAAATGTTACAATTTTTAGTAACAACTATTTTTTCAACAAGTATGGTCAAATATGTTTGTTAGTGTCAGATTTATTGTACGTTAGATTTATGTCAGATTCAGTATGTCAGATGAAAGACGTGTATGGCCTAAGTCGCCGCTTGCGTCTGTAAACTCAATTCTCTCTCTCTCTCTCAACAAGTATGTTTTGAATTAAATTAGAATCTGGACAGATGTATAAAATCAAATCTGGCAGATTCAGATAGTGATATAACAAACTTGGTTGCAATAAATATGCCAAACAAACTATTTTTTTTAGAAAAATATGTAAATTACTAAACTTACATGGGATATTTCATATCTTGAGTATCACATCTAAAAATAGTTGTATATGTACCTGAGGAATCTGTGTTGCATCCGTTTATCTGTGCTCCAATTGGTTTTTCTAACCACTGCTTTCGGTTTTCTCTAAACAAATTGCAGAAAAACATAAAAATATTATATTGCGCTGTTAAATTTTCAAGTTGCATGCATATGATAATATAAAGCAATTTCAAGCAATTAGAAAACCTAATTCAAAATGACAATAACTAGCATTTCAACTTTAAAAATATTATTTTTTAATTTATACCTCTGTAAATGTTTGGGTGATGAGTCATCAGGGGAAAGGCAATTTGTTTGTTTATTTCGATAAGGTGAGTTACCAGTGCTGACTGAGCCATGTCTCCAACTTTTTCGTCTATTGTTTTCATTCGACTTTCGACTGCGTGGTATTTGCCTAAATAAAACAATCACAAAAATGAATACAATTTTAATTTCTTAATAATTTTTTTGGCTTTTAATCTCTAGTATAGAGCCTTTTGTTTATGGAAATGACAAAAGCTACTGCTTGCCTGTATATTTTTGTTTGTGTCAGATTTAATATGTCAGTATGTCAGTTTAAAGACGTGTATAGCCTAAATCATCGCTTGCATCTATAAACTCAATTCTATCTATCTTGCCTGTATATTACCTTACTTGCGATTCCATTTGCAATAATCGTCCATCATCTTCTCCATCTTCGTGCTTTAATACTGCCTGTAAAGTTAAACATTAACTATTTGCATTTATTAAAAATAATTTAAAACCACTTACTTCATAAATATGAAATTGCTGAAGCAAATCTAAATCGGTACCCTGTTTAGACATGTATTTCTGAATAATCCTTTCCATTCCTTGCTCTTCAAGCGCATCCACCATATCATAATACGTATCTTGATCAGGAATGCCGTATAAAGTTTTGTTAATCAAAGTTGTTGCAAATACTAGTAATTCCATATCGGATGAGTCTTTTTCTCCCAAAAGTTGCATTATGTTAGACCAAGATTTAACACCTGGAATTAAATTTAAAAAAGTTACCGTAATATATAATATATAAGCTAGCAAAAAAATTAGAACCTACCTCTATTGATGTCATAATTAGTTATAGTTTTTACAAGCAATGTACAATTAGTTTCTGTGTATTCAACAAACACCAACAATAACTTGATAGCTGTCTTAACTACAAGTCGATACTGTAATTTAAAAAATAATAAAAATAATTAGAAAAATGTTGTGTATACATGGTGTTTCAAAATTCATGTTACACAGAAATAGGGAGTATAGAGGGGCACTAGGAGATCACTTTCCACTAATCAAAAATTCCCAAAAAAATTGCCCACATAGTAGTCACAGCCCCAAAACAATGGAAGATTTCATATATCCCGCATCACGCATATCGCCCATGTGTGCCAGGTTAAAGCGCAATTCTCAAATAAAAACACACAAACTGATCATTTTAATGTTAAAGAATCGCAAAAAAAAACCAAAAATTGGGAAAAACTAAAACAAATCATTTATGTAAAAGAATTTTTTTGGAATTTTTGATTAGTGGAAACGTGATTTCCTGGTCCTCCTCCTATACCACCTATTTCTGCGTAACATGAATTCTGAAACACCCTGTGTAAGCAAATTTTCGAAATTGTTGGGTTTCTTGTTGAAGAGGTACAAAACATTACCGTAGTAAATTTTTCTTGATCTGTCTGCAGCATTTAATTACAAAAAGCATTTAATATTAAAGAATACTGATTATCAAATTTATACTGCTGCAGCAATTTTATTCTCATGTCTTTAAAAGATTCTGAGTTAAGTCAATGCTAACAATTTTTTTTATACCTTTGTTGCTATTAAGGAGTAAAACCATTGCACAGTCTCAGGATGATTAATGACTCCATTCATACCATCTACATACAACATCACCTGACCGAGAGCTTAAATTGAATAAAATGTATGTATTAAACTATCGTTTAAAATTATAATAACAAAATTTATTATCAATAATAAAATTTCTACCTCGTAATATGTAATTTTGATAGTTCTGATCTGCTTCGCATCCAACTTTAATAAGACTAGCCAATCCATTATTTTGTACAAACTCATGAACCAGATCTTTATCATCCTGCATAAATCAATTCAAATAACACAATTAATATAAAAAAAAAAAAATAAAAAAATATTTTAATGATAATAGTTACTTGAAATATTTGCTTGAGGGAAAATAAAGCACGACGTAATTCTTTGCCTTCGGAGTTTAACAATTTTTCTAAATTGAATTATAGGAAGAAAAAAAAAAGAATTAATCAATTTAAACATAACAATCACATCTATTAAATTTAATTTTCGTGTCATCTTTTTTTTTTTAAAATAGAGTGCAATGACATCATTCGATTACATGGAGCAAAACTTTGTACATGATGTCACATATTAACTAATTGCTTATCTACTTCAAAAATGTCATCATAATTACATAAAATTATGCACAAAAAAATTCTTACCAATTATACTGTGCACCCGAACGGACAATTGTGTTCTCACCAATATAGAATTCTTTCTACTAAATAAAAGAATAAAAAAAAAAAGAGATTTAGTTGAGTAAATAATGGAATTAAAAAATAAATATTTTTAAAAAATGGAATTAAAAAATAGATATTTTTAAAAAAATGGAATTAAAAATAGATATTTTTAAAAAATAGAATTAAAAATAGATATTTTTAAAAATGGAATTAAAAAATAGATATTTTTAAAAAAATGGAATTAAAAATAGATATTTTAAAAATGGAATTAAAAATAGATATTTTTAAAAAATGGAATTAAAAATAGATATTTTAAAAATGTAATTTTACCCATCTAATGAAGAACTCTTACAAACTTTTACAACATCAACATCAGTAGGAAAGATAACTTTGTGCATTTCTTTGACTGAAATAATGAAAGGCAAATTGGATAAAGCATCATCCGATGCTCCTCGACAAGCCATCGTCGAACTTTTGTATTTGTTCATTTCCTGTGCACACAATAAGCTATTATTTAATTGAAAATAATTATCAAATTGATAGATGCATCCCAAACGAACATATTTGCTTATAAATGGGGTGAGAAACTGCAAGCAAAAAGCGGTTGTCCTTCTTAACGAAAACTGGATCGTTAATGCACAAGGCCAAAGTCAGAGACATTAAAGTCAAGAAAAAAAAATTGCGCAGACATCATTAATTCCATTCAAAAATACACAATACACCCAATAGAAATTGAGTAGGTGTCTGATCTTAGTCTTAAAGTCAGTTTTTGTGCGTCAATTTTAATTAGTCAGTTTTGATGTGATTTTTTTACGTCCAGATTCTTTACGTCAGTTAATAGCGTGTATGTTTATTAGTTTTAATGTCAGTTCTTGTGTGTCAATTTTAATTAGTCAGTTTGTTAATGTTAGTCAGATTCCTTTTTGTCAGATGGTCAAATGTGTTTGTTTATTTCAGATTTATAATGGCCAGATTTAATATGTCAAAAAAGACTAAAGATTAAAGACTAAAGTGTATGGTATAAGTCGCCGCTTGCGTCTATAAACTCAATTCTGTCTATCTATCTATCCTTTAAATTTAATACACCATAAATGTTTGTATATTTAGAAGGAATTCAATTGTCGTCGTGCTCCTTTGGGCAGATGTCCAACACAAACCAAGGATTTCCTTGATGGTGACTTACTTTTCGTTAAATCCTTCAAAATCCTCTCCTTGTTCATTTATAGTCGATTCCAGATCCAAATAGGTACCATGTTCACCGCTCGTTCCATTCGCTTTATAGATTTGCAATGTGCAATCATCCAACTATTAAATATAAATAAATAAATAAATAAATAAATAAATAAATAAATGAAATTATATAATATTTTAGTCATCATTTTACTAAAATATAAATATTCTTAATACCGGATTATTCCATCCTATATACATAAACCTGTAATCTTCCATTTCCTAAATCGCCCACTCAAGTTTTTTTTGCTTCTTTCCACCAAAAAATAAAAATCATTTGACTATATACAGTACCGTAGTCAGATTTCACATTTTCCCCTCATCGCATTCAATCACGTTTTAATTGGGCCCGAAATCTGATATGACCTCACTGAGAAAAATAAACAAAAACTTACTCTGTGTGGAGCTTTAAGCAGATGATGAACAGCCGCGATCTGATTAATCAAGGGAATATTCACATTGAATGTGAAGTAAGGTGGCCGTGTGGGTTCGGGGGTGTTTGTGCTTGCCGAAAACGGGTCGACGTCGCTCAAATACTGTACTCGACACGTTAGACTCATTTTGTACAGTCCACAACATCGCAACTGCACTGAAATCAATTTCCACTCACATCACCAAATTTAACACCTTAACTCATCACGTGCCAGTTGGAATCACCTAATCACTGGAGCCATGTTGGAGTCAGCAGAGTCCGTGCGAGATCAAATCTAGGGCGCCACCAATGGGCTAGCGCGTAGACATGTCAGGTGGTTTGTTAGCAGGTGCCTGGGGCTTCCCCGAGTGCCCCCTCTATCCCGTGTTGTGGAAAGTGCGTAAATATTCTTAAAAAACTTTTTCTAGTTTTATTTTGTCAGTTGCCAGCCAAATACACATGTTTATTTATAACATTCACACTCAACAGGATGAGAAACGTTATTTTTAAGTTTTTTTAAATTTTTTTTTAAATTTTTTTTTACAATTATATATATATATATATATATATATATATATTATTTATTTATTTATATTTTT
>JH430014.1:42437-53417 GCA_000239455.1 Strigamia maritima
CACATGTATTTTGGAAAACATTTTTGTTTATAATTCCCTAGAGACTAAATTTAATTTAAAAAAAAAATAAAACAAAATAAAAAAAAAAATAGTAATGGTAGATCACAAGCTTTACAGCCCCATAGAGAAAAAAAAGTTCTTTTAATTCAAACGATACAATATATGCATATTTTATAAGTTTTGCAATCAATTTTGACTGTACTGACCGTTTATCATTTGACTCCCGTGTGTAATAACCTAATTTTCTTCCTCACAGTTGAAGGAGAAAACTTCCAAGCCTAGCTCCTCGTGGCCTCCCCTGGGTTCTCTGCTGCAGCACTTTGTTTTTTCACTGCAGTGGTGCTAATGTGTCCTCTGGTTATCTGTCTTTTCTCTTTTTGCTCCTCTTTCTCTTCTGTGGCTTTTGTCTTTGTGTTTTTAAACAATTTTTTGATAATGTAAGACTCCTTTCCATTCTGCAATGGATTGTACGAAATAACAAAATTTACTCTATATATTTCAAACAAACACCTTTAAATTTTAAATTTTTGATTTTTGTAACATTTCTGATTTGGTTGGCTGTTCAACCATGTCCAAGGTTAAACCGTCACTTTTCTTCTCTTTTCTGAAATTCAATGACAGTTGATCGATCACGAGTGAACTTAGAGGGATGGTCTCAACATTTCATCTACATATCTTCATTGGCTTATAAGAATTCTATTGAAAAATAATGGGAGGAGAAAACTTTCAAGCTCAGCCTTTTCGTGACTTCCCTTGGACACACTACTGTGGCACTTTGTTTTTCCGCTGCAGTGGAGCTAATGAGCCCTCTGGTTATCTGCCTTTCCTTTTTTCTTCTTTTCTTTTTTGCTCTTCTTTCTCTTCTGTGGCTTTTGTTTTTTGTATTTTTGATCAATTCAATTTGTTCATAATGTAAAACTGCATTTCATTCTGCAACTCGTGGCTTGTCCAGGGCAACCCCACTGTAGCACTTTGTTTGCCGGCTGCAGTGGTGCTAATGGCTCCTTTTTGCTCTTTTTTTTCTCTTCTGTCGGTTTTGTGTTTTTGACTAATTCTTTTATAATGTAAGAGTGCATTTTATTCTCCAGTGAAATGTACAAATGTAAAGTTTATCAATGGTCAAACAAGTTTGTTTGTGTCAGTTTGAGTATGCCAATATAAGTTGTTATTTTATGTATAAAACCTGGGGGAGTAAACTTGAAAGCCAAGCCTCCTTGTGGCCTCACTGTAGCACTTATTTTGCCAATTAAATTATTTTGGTTTTATATTTTATAAACCATTGAGTTTTTATTCGGTCTGCACTTCAACCTGTGTGCCTGGACAACGGGTACTCACGTGCGCTCATCGCGAGTAGGCCTACTCGCACTCGGACATCGCGTTCTCACATCAGCGCTTCCACTGCATTTTAAATGGAAATTCGAATATTTTTTATACTAATCATGCATTTTAACATGTTAGTTTGAAAATTTGGTTATTTATTATCAGTTGAAGTTTAGTTTGGTTCAGTTATTCAACGGGGGAGAAAACTTCCAAGCCCAGCCTCCTCGTGGCCTCCCCTGGGTTCTCCTCTGCAGCACTTTGTTTTTCCGCTGCAGTGGTGCTAATGGATGATCTGGTTATCTATCTTTCCTTCTTCCTTCTTCTCTTTATTGCTCCTCTTTCTCTTCTATGTCTTTTGTTATTAGTAATAGCTACAGTAGTGTGGACAGTTTTGGTTGGTAGTATGCCTGGATCGGTACGCCCGAATTAGTAAAGCCTGGATTAGTACGTCCAGATCAGTATGTCCGGCCGGCCGGAGACACCAGGCCCGGTACGGCAGGGTTGAAACGACAGAGTTAGTACGCCGGGGTTGAAACCACGGGGTTGGTACGCAGGGATTGGTATGCTGGGATAAGTCAGTTGTCAGAAGTCAGCTGTAAGAAGTTGGTAGTGGGAAGTCGGTAGTAGGAAGTTGGTAATGGTAGGAAGTCGGTAGTTGTAGGAAATCGGTAGTAGTAGGAAGTCGGTAGTAGTAGGAAGTCGGTAGTAGTAGGAAGTCGGTAGTAGTAGAAAGTCTGTAATAGTAGGAAGTCGGTACTAGTAGAAAGTCGGTAGTACTAGGAAGTCAGTATATGGACAGATTTGGACGCCCGGATCGGTACGTCCGGTTTAGTACGCCCTGGATTACTATGCCCGGATTAGTATCCCCGGGTTAGTATGCCTAGATCAGTACGCCAGGGTTAGAACGCTGGGGTTGAAACGCTGGGTTGGAACGACGGGTTGGTACGCCGGAGTACGCTGGGATTTGTCGTGCGAAGGAGTCAGTTTCATGCCGGTGTCGGTATGTCAGTTTCAATTTGTATAAACTTACTCTGGCTCCTAACCCACAATTAATGCTGAAAATCTTGGAATCAGTATGTGAAAAGTAAAACCAAACAAAAAATCAGTCGTCTCTAATAGTCTATTCATTCTTGAGACGATTAGATGTTTATTATTTACAGTATGTTTGTTCTGGGTTGAAATTAGTGATGAATTGTAAAAGCTTAATTTTGGTTTGTTTTTTTTTATTTTTGATTTCTTGGTGAACTGATGTCAAATTAATTTTTGATTGAATCAGCACTAGGAGATCGTCTTAAATGCATTGCAATTTTGTCCTTGGCTTGGACTACAGTATTTGTAATGGATTCCTAAAAAATTATCAAAATTAATTTCTCATTATAATTTATTTTCACAAAAATATTTCACATTTCAACCTGAACAACGTTGATGCACATGGATGTTAGCGCAAGTCCAAATAACAAATAAATGAAGGTGATTATAAGATAAGTGGGATTATCGGGAACCATATCACCGAATCCTATGGTTGTCAACGACACAAAAATGAAATAAACTGCGTGGAAATAACTCCAGCTGGTTTCCCACTTTATTATCATCAGTGCACCTAATAGGATATACACTAACAGCAAAAATAAGGCTACTGAAACAGGAAGATCAAAATTGTCATCGACAACGAATGATGAAGGTTCGGCCGAGGTTGGCTTCTCAGACTCACGCGCACTATTTGCTCGTTTTTTAAAAATCAATTTATGCACAGCCTATATAAAAAAAACAATGATATAAGTTTCAATTGCAATAAATCCTTGGATTTTATTATGATAATGTTTAAAATCATTAAATTCGAGCAAGCAGAGAAATTTTAACAATGGTTTAGGGGAGAAAACTTCCAAGCCCAGCCTCCTTGAGGCCTCTCCTAGACACTCCACTGCAGCACTTTATTTTTCATCTGCATTCTGCAGTGGTGCTAATGGGTCCTCTGGTTATCTGTTTTTTCTTTTTTGCTCTTCTTTCTCTTCTGTGGCTTTTGTCTTTGTGCTTTTGTCAAATGTGTTTGTTTGTGTCAGATTTATTACAGGTCAGATTTAGTATGTCAGTTTTAGTATGTCAAACTAAAGACGTAAGTCGCTGCTTGCGTCTATAAACTTAATTTTCTCTCTCCCTCTTAACAATGGTTTCATTGTTAAATTTCGACCAATGGGAGACGATTTTACCACTACCACTACCACCGCAGGGACTGTGATCTGTTCGATTTTGTATTGTCGATTTTGTCACTTCATTGTGGCGCCATCTATTGCGGCAAATTTTAATCATAAATCGCAAAAATTCTCTTATAAAAATACACTTCGTGTTTGAGTGATTGTTGCAATTAGGTCAGCACTCATCTTTTTGCCTGATAAGTTCACTCGTGCCCAAAAAAGATTTGTGCTGACCAAATTGCCCCAACAATCACTCGTCGCGCTGGGTATATTACTACTGATAGTACAGCATGGTGGTGTACTACCACTTTGACCATTGTTAAAATCGCGCATTTGCTCTAATTTATTGATTTTAAAAACTTTTTATCTGAATACCACTTGCGCTGGAGAGTTTATCGAAGTAGGCCCAATCATTAATGTGTGCACTCGTGATTCTCATTCAGATCACCAAACTATTGTGATTTATTCAGAGTCCAATTTTTGGGATGCACCCGTGATTTCGTCAATGTAGAAAAATTCATTGTTTGGGCTTACTTTGATTTGATAATGTAAGACTGCATTACATTCTGCAATGGAATGTACAAATGTAGTGTTTATCAATGTTGTTATATGTTTGTTTGTGTCAGATGAATGAATGGGTGTCATTTAGGTAGGTGTCATATAGGTGGACGTCAATTGGGGGGTACAAATAAGTGGATGCCAATTGGGTGGGTAGTCAAACAGACAAGCAGACATTTGAACGTGCACGACAAATGGGCACGCGACAATATGACGTAAGAAAGACAGTATAAGGCGTGCAACAATATCACGTAAGATAGGGGTAGATGGTATTGCCAGGATGACAAATTCTGAAGGATGGCGTAACCGATTGCAGACTATATGTTTGTGCCATCATCCAACAATGTGGACATTCCCTGATGGGTTAAAGAAAAATATGCAACTGCAAAAGATACTGTTGGAGCAAGGAGCAACTGGCGTGGAACATCTGTCATCAAAAAATTACCGACATTTGAATGAACGTTGCACACGAGCAGTAGATGGCTGTCTACGCACAGAAATAGTCTCATACTTGGAATCCATTGCTCACTTATAATTGATGTGTTTTGTGTTTTCTAGATTTTTTGTTTTCTATTTTTTTTGTTTTTGAGTTCAAATAAAATAATTTATTGTCTAATTTTTACTATTTTAATTTTTTGGCTTCCGTCAGTTTGATTCTTTGTCAGTTTGACTGCCCGCCTAATAGTCCTACTGCCTATTTTGACGCATTTATAAAATGACACCCACCTAAAAGACTCTTAACTGTCAGATTTAATGTGTCAGTTTCAGTATGTCAGATTAAAGACGTGTATGGCCTAAGTCGCTGCTTGCGTCTATACTCAATTCTATCTATCTATGGGCCTACTTCGATACACTCTTTAGCACTTGTGATATTACTGTTGATAATAAATCCCTGGATTTTATTATGTTAAAATCATGTATGCCGTGTCTTTAAGTTAGCATTATATGCTCTTTTTATATATGTTTACCTTTAAAGCACCACCACCAGTCGATCTTAATCGCCTACAACTTCCAGTATAATAAAAAAGCCGCACAAAAGACCAACCAAACTTAATGGCCCGTGTTAACACTTTACCCAAATCCGCTAATATTATTAAAAGCAAAGGAATTCCAAAAAAAGCATAAACTATTGTCAAACCACGTCCATAATCTGTACACGGTACAACATTTCCATAACCTAAACATAAACAAAAAAAATAAATAAATAAATAAACAAACAAAAAAAAGAAATTAAATCAAATTAACAATCATACCTATAGTGGTATAAACAGTACCACTGAAAAATAAAGAGCCGAAAAAATCCCAATCTCTATCAGGAGTGACTGCAGTCGGCGCTGAAACGATCTCCTGTTCGTAACGTTTAATATCTTCAAAAAAAGTCTCGTACCAAACGGCTTCGTCAGTAACGTTGCGTAAAAGCCAGATTTTGCGACTTAGCTTGATCCTTTCATCATCCAAATTTATTTTAATCCTATTTTCGTGTGATCCTTCTACATAATGAAACATCACTCCACCGAGAGCTGTGTAAATTAATAACACGAGTACTAATAAAATGTGAGTGATCCATTGCTTCGAAAATACACGAGTTGCGTGCACAAATCCGAGGATTATTTTTTCACCCCAAGTTAACACTGTGAAATGACGTGTAGTATCCCAATCGAGAACATCTTCAGTCATCTTTGAAGGAGGGATGTCAATAATGCGGCCATCAGGCGTACGGAAATAGATAGTACTTGATTTGCTAGAGAGCGGAATAGAAGGGTTATTTTTCGAGGGTGAACTGGAATTGCTTCGTATCGATCGATTGGCTGATTTTTTAAGTGATAGACGTGTTGGACGTATTGAAGGTGGTTTGGAAACGACATCGCTTCCCAAGGATACGGCTTTCTTGCTGAGAATAACCGACATTGCACTGTTATAGTCCCAAGTTTGATTTATCATAGCAACGGGAAAACAGATCGTAGCGCCACCATATGTATGCTGAGGATATCTAATAGATGTATAACATAATATAACAGGGTGTTTCAGAATTCATGTTACACAGAAATAGAGGGGAACCAAACGACTGTCGACCAGATGCCTACACATGAATTCTGAAACATATAATGGTATTTAGGGTTAACTTTTATTTACATGTATAATTAAAGTATTCTTATCCCTAAATAGTCTTATATTACTTGAATAAACATTGCCACAATATTTATTAACTATTTTGTTACAACAATCATCTTATCTTTATCGATGATTTTATTGTCAAATTTGTACAAACAATGAATCCCAGAATTCATTGTTTATTTCTAACTCTTATATTTATCCAAATATAAGAGATACATCTCTTTACACATCCTATGAATAAATTAAAGTTTTATTTCTACGAAAAACGATTATTTCTCATTTTAAACGTGGCGCGATTTTGGTAAATCACCCCCTCTAGTGGCAAATCACAACTTACTACGGTATTGAACCGTCACACAGTATAATATATACAACGGCATCTTATTTTAATCCTCTAGTCGATCCAAGTCAACAAATTATTGTTTCATAGCCAAAAAATGTGCACAACAATACAAAAACCCAAATGTAAATAATTTTTCAAAAATATTTTACAATCATTTGTTAACAATGGCATGTACATTTTTGGACTACAAAACAATGATTTTCGACTCAGCTCAACTAAAGGATTAAAATAAGATGCAATATAGGTTATTAACCAATGGGAGTTTCGGGCACGAAACAATAGAGTATAGTCTTTATTCACAAAAATTGCCACCAGATGTCATGTCATTAAAAAAAATAAAAACAAAAACACAAAAAGACATTTTTTTTATTTCCGTTCAATACAAAAAACAATTCAATTCGTATTCCCCCTGTACCTATTCAAAGCCTCCAAATGATCAAGGCCTCCCCATTGGCGACTAAAAACCCGGCGCTCGAAAATGACCGACTCTTTATACGACATCGTGGACGCCGCTTGAATAACCGATTTGAGCGCCATCTGCGTGGTACATTTCGAACGTAAATTCTCCTCGATCCATAACATCGCCTCATCCTCTCCGATGACCCGTCCGCTCGCTAGCCCCCAGTCGACCAGCTCTTTACCCTGCAAATTCCGTCCTGTCACCAGCAGATCCAATGCGCGAGCAGACCCGACCAACTGCACGAGCCGCGTGGCGCCGCCGAGAGCGGGCGCTAATCCCATACGCCCGTGCACAAACGACAGCTGCCCGGATGGTGTGGTGAGGCGCAGATCGCATCCGATCGCCAGTTCGGCGCCTGCGCCGAATGCCGGCCCGTCAATCAACGCGATCGACGGCACCGGAAGTTTGGCCAATCGTTGCTGAGAATCGTACATGATCTCACTCAGTTTATCGCTGAATCCGGCCTGTTTCAGGTTTTTCTCCACCAAGCTGAGATCGGCGCCTGCGCAGAACGAATCTCCGTCGCCCGAAATCAATATGGCTCGCTTATCTTGCATCCGATCTTTCTCCAGTTTACTTGTTATCTCTGAGAGTTGTAACACCATTTGACCTGAAAATTAAAAATTTATTTTTAAAAATAATATCTTTATTTTTCGTTTTACCACTTAATGCGTTTTTTTTCGAAATGTTCGCGATCCGGATGATGTCCACTTTGAGTTCCTCGTTGCGATGCAACGTCACTGAGCCACCTCGTGCCGACATTAGGATTTGATTAAAATCGGTTTGGGTGCCGCTAGACGAATGGCGTTGTAAAAAATTGAAGGATTTTGCAGATTTTCTCACTACGGTATTGAAATATATGGTAAAAACTAAATTTTTAACACGGAATTAAAAAATGAAAAGAAAATAATGTAATATTTTTTAGGCTTACCGCCGAAACGCGATCTGATGACACTAAGCCACAATTGATCCATTGGTTAATCGCCGTTTTGTTGTATGGAAATGTTTGGAATAAATGAATGAAATGAGATTTTTCTTTGGAAGGAGAAAAAAGCAAAAGAATGACCCTTGTCCCCGCCCCGTGGCGCCATCGAGCGATGAATTGGGCAAAGAGACGGCGCGGAGCATGCTGGGATATGCAATGGTAGCTGTAAGGATGGATTTTTATTAAGTTTTTAACAATTTTTTTCACATTTTTGTCATGTCTTTCCGTTTTTTTGTCAGTTTTTTCATATCTTTTTAATTTTTTTTGTCTGTTTTTCATATCTTTTTTATTTTTTTTGTCAGTTTTTCTATGTCTTTCCGTTTTTTTTTGTCGGTTTTTCATGTCTTTCCGTTTTTTTTGTCAGTTTTTTATGTTTTTATAATTTTTAACGATTTTTTTAATAATTTTTTTTCCTGTTTTTCTATTTTTTTGGTCCTTTTTTAAACAATTTTTATGTTTTTCCTTTTTATTGTCATTTTCAATTTTTAACGATTTTTTCATAATAGTTGTAAAACTATGAATACTAAACTCCGTTTCCAACACATGTGACGATCCTTTCTCCGAGGGCATTGTCTAGCGACAGTGACCACGAGGAGAGGGCATTTACACACAGAATCTGGCCGAGATAAGGTGCGCACTAAACGTGGTAAAATTGCATCACGAACTATGAATAAAAGGGAGACCTGATTCTCAAATCATGACAATATTTAATATGAACATTAACAGATAACATTAAATATACCGAGGAACATATATATATATAATAATAATCAGTATGAATAACTATGAACATTAGGGGCTACTTATACAATATAATAACTAATACAAATATATGAGACTTCTAGCTTCCGTTCCGGGTATCCTAAGTGGTTCTAAAGGAAAGGGAATCCATCAATCCGTCTGACGGTTGACTTTCTTAGTCGTCACAAGGTTTGGGCTGACCGAGTCGGGTGACACGGTTCCCAGACAGACAACAGCCGAGGATAAGGTGATTTCACCGTATCACTCGATAATGAGACATAACGATACTATAAATACCGGAGAATGAGCGTAGATGAGTGTTACTTGGCGATCAGCATCGCCTAAGTCGAAGATCGACGTTCCGCATCGTAACATGCGTTCAGGAATCATTATTACAACCGAGAGTAGAATGGTCAATAACTGTCAAGTCCCACTAAAACCACTCGCCAATGTGTCAATATATGTGCTTAGGTTGAAATGTATATTCGCGGTACATAGGCTTCCGTGACATAAATGCCACGACTACTACGGTCTTTACGGTTTTGCACCAGCCGGCTCGTAGCAACAAAGCTTTTTGTACCACATAAATGCAAGTAACTGTCAGCAACATATAAATATATCTTTAAGTAACTTTAGGGGCGCTGAACTGAGCTCTACACGGACTTATATAGTGGACCTTCCCCATGGGGTCGGACTGTGTCCAATGGGACCGCAGTACGACTCATGGGAACGTCCACTATGGGGAGAAATGGATCACAGGGGTGATCAATTTCCCCTCTATATACCGACGAGGATAGGTATCGCGGTCAACAGACCACAGTAAATGCCTATCTCCAGATAACTTCCCATGTTAGAATGATAATATATAATATTATCATTCGCCATAATTCATAAAACGAACACACTTATGAAATATTTACTGGTCAAATATTATTAAGCTAAGCATGAGACCAAAACTAGGCAACATAAATAGATTTTATTTGAATATGGTGCGACATAATAGTTTGCACCATCTAGTGGTAGAATAATAAGGTAATTGCCGAGATTCGACCGTCACACATCACTCCGCTTTATGCGTGAGACAACCGACTCGCGCGCAAAGCATATTCATCCGAATATCGGAATGAGGGTATACACGAATCCGGTAAACAACCTCATTTATTCTACTAGTGTCTTTTGTATTAATATTTAATAGCATTAATACATTTCCCGTATGATCCGAAGAAGGAAATTCGTCCATATAGGTGGATCAGAAAGTCACTTGACCTTTTGATCGTATACATCCTTGAAGAATCTACTGTGAACATTTAGATTCACCTTAAATACTCCGTAATGATACTTAGAGATCTGGTCATGTATTCAATTAATTTTTGAACTAATAAAATAGTACAAACCTTAATCGAATATTATTGAAAATGGAGTCACTCGTATTCATGGGTACGAGTTGCCGGAGAATGTAGTAGAGATCGGGTTGGGGTATCAAAAATAATTTTTTATTCATGGGTCACGTCAACTTGGCGGGACCCAGATAAATAAAACACAAAACAAAGCACTATACATTTCATATAAAAAAATAATAAACTTAGGACTAACAAAAAAATTTTTTCTTGTTAAATAATCCAGGAGTCTTACTTGAGACTACTGGGTTTCTACAAACGGAGAAAATAATCGACAAACATAATTTTAACACTTAAATTTAAAAGTTATATAAAAAAAAGGGATTTTAAATTTTACAAAGATCTTTTAACTATAAAAATAAGGATTATGACTAATGAAAATGGTATATACACAGGGGAAGGAGTCAAGCAATTCAAGGCAAGTGACTTGAGATACTTGACCGAGAATAAACAAATACAGATAAAGAAAAAAAGGTTAAAAAGTGAAACATCAACACAATGTCCTGCCTATTCCTTTGGCTCGAGTTTCTTAAAATCTCTCCACTTCTCTGGCGTCTCTATAGCCATGGCGACTTCTGCCGGGGTGTCGACGATTATGGGCCCTTCTGGTGGAGTTTCGCTCTCTTCGACGTTTGGGCTCGAAGATTCCTCATTTGTGGTTTCCTTGGGTTCTACGGCTTCTGATCCATCCACCTCCATCGGGCTTACGTCACGTGACGCGGCTCGCCCTTCTGCTTCCCGAAAAACATTCTCGAGGAGGACCTCGACAGCCTCTACGAAGGCTTTCCCCTGTTGGGATGTCTCAGCGGAGACATATCCCAACCTGTCGACACTTGCCTTCAATTCCCGAATCTCCTCGCCTTCAGTTT